>FIZR01020771.1:0-10332 GCA_900060175.1 Ferrisia virgata | reverse complement strand
TTCATTTTGAAGGGTTTTGCTGACTTTATTGATTCGATTTAAAATTAATACCCAAAATGAAATCATAAAGGAAGTTTCAAATCTGTCCGTCTGAAAACGAATTCCAGCAGCTTCACTCCTAGTAATTTGTTTCTGATTTTTGGCATTGTAACGAAGTATATCGTCATTTCGTTATTATGAATAAATGAACTTTGTTTTTAACTTTATTTCAACGTCAATTACATTTTAGAACATGTTTTCAAATTAAACGATAAAAGTAATGCGAAAGTTTCAACATGAATAACTTTAACCTAAAATTTAATTTTTAAATTTTAATTATTTGGCTTTTTTCTTCGCATTCGCGACAGTCATTCTCATAGAAAACAAGACTTTCATAGATCACATGATATGACTTTGTTAAACCTTTGCAAGCTTCTTCACGCGCTGACCAACGAGTTTGCATAATGCTGATTTTTTTTTATTTTATTTTAATGAAGAATTGTAGGATATGATCTCATTTTGAGTATATGTCAAAATCTGCCACCCCTAAAATTTGCCACCCTAGGCTATAGCCTAATTAGCCTATCGGCACTGTTGATAATGATAAAAATTTGCTGTTTGCTTAAAACATGGTATTTTTTAATTTTTTTCACAAGTATGAGTGGCATAAAAATCAAACAGTGAAGTAAAGTGATTCATAAAATATGACAAAATAAATACAAAAAAAGTTTTTCAAAAAATATGTCACTTTTTAAAAGTTTTTTGTGAATAACATTTGTAAAAGCTAATGTGAGCACATCATCAAAAAAGTGTCAAGTGAATGGGAAAGCTCCTACAACTCAGTGGACAGGATGATAACCTAGAAAAACAATATCAATTTAAAAAATTTTTTTTTTACCAATTTTTGCACAAAAATAGAAAAAAAAAATCCAATTTTGAAGGTAAATGGAAGAGAAGCAAAAGAAATGCGCTACAAGGCAAGGCATATGAGTGAGGGACTGTGGTAAAAAAATCAGGAGTGGGGATGAAGATCTTTTCAAAATGTGACGTGATAAATACAAAAAAAATTCGTTGAAAATTTTCAATTTTTTCAGTCCTTTGTGGATGATTTTTAAAAAAGCTATTCTAAGTTTATCACTAAAAACCTTTAAAATGAGTGGCAGTGCACCCCCAACTACAGTGGTGTTGTAGGCGAATATGTGATTAATTATCAGCAAAATATGTACCTTAATATTTATAAATAATTATACTTATCTATTAAGAATTAGGACACCAAATAACAAGCCAGCAATTAAGTTTGTAAACACCTTTGGTCACCGTAGACCATGATGATACAATTGATGAAAACCATATATGGTAATATTTTAAGTAATTGAATTTATATAAATAGGAGCAAAAAGGTAGCATAAGTTTAGTATTAAGCTAGAAGTGTAATTAAAATAATATATAAACATAAAAACTAATTCATGTATATCATTTGTAGTGTAGAAAAGAGAATATGATAAGTGATCTAAGTAGAAATCTAGAAAGCTGTTTCTCTGCAGAGAAAACAAATATAATGAATGTTATGAAATGAAAAATCATAAATTAAAAAAAAAATCTATTAATTTCAAAATTTCAAATTTTCTTCTCATTTGGGAAGCAAACTTCAGGATTTCTGCTCAGACCATGAAATGAAGTGTGCATTGCCACTCAATTTGAACGTTTTTGGTGGGGAGTTCATGATAGCTTTATCAAAAGTGATCCACAAAGGACTGAAAAAATTGAAAATTTTCAAGTAAATTTTTAGCCTGATTTTCTACGTCATATTATAAATGAAAACCAGGCTATTACAGTCTACCAACCTATGGTGGATGAGAGAGGGTATATCAAGAAAATCTGTTTTGGGATCCTAGAAGACCATTAAGACTATTTTTGGCCATGTCAGATATTATAAGAAATAGTATCAAGAGATAGATATACATGGCTATCATAATAATTGTAATAATAGAAATATTCGGCGACTTATATTGATTGAGGTGGTAGGGTGCTTATTGATTTTGGTACTTTAATTAATAGTACATAATATTTAATTAAATTTAAACAGAAACGGAATTGATTCTGTAGGTACTGAAGAGTGTTGGTGGGAACAATAGTTGAATTAGACGATGAAGAGTTAGAAATTTTTTATGAAGATGTTCAAGATGAATATAGTTTACTCACATTTTTAGAATCAAACAATGAATATTAGTGATTTAAATGAGATGTCAAAAGAGAATGTGGAAGGTTTACCTAAAAATATTGATTTGCTTAGAACGGAGAGTATACTGTGTCAGTCCCTGCTGGGGTTAATTTTCCAAAAAAAAAATGTATAAAAAATTATGACAAGTGCCCAAATTTAGTCCTATTAAAATAGATATAATCGATAATCAAGTTCTGGTCTCATTCGCTTGATTTACGAGCCAAGTTTTAAGATATTGCAATTGACAGTGGTGCAGTGAGGCGAGTAGCTTGGTGTGAACAGACAAATTTTTGAATATGTAACATGATTTGATTGGAATTCTCTCCATGAAAATTTTAGCTCCGCAAGTCCACTGAACAAAGCTCTAAAACTAAGTGACATCTTGGAAGAAATTGTAGTTTTCATTCTTGCAAGTTGAAAAAAAATTTAAAACTCATCTCACTCTACTGAAAAAGACTTTTTCAAAATTACATCTCTAATTTAGCTGAATACCATGTTACATTGACGTCAATTACGATCACGAAAGGGAATTGTAAAAATAAGCCGTATTCCATAATTATAAATCTGGCAACAAGTACCAAAAAATGCCAAAAAAAAAACTTCTTTTTCACGCAAGTACACATCTACCTAAAGTAAAGAAACCTTCGAATAAAATTTCAAACCTCCAATTATGTAAATTAGCCGGTAATTCACCAAGGTACATAGTCTCGATTCTAAATGTGAAAAGAACACCTGTTTGTCGTGCCAGCAACCGGTAACCCACCTTCCCAATTCACTTATCATGTCCAATCCTTTACAAAAAAAAGTATGTATCCATAAAAAAAAACCATTAAGATAAGGAAAAGAAACCACATATTTCAACTCACTCACCCACCCACCCACCTACTACACTTCATCTTCATTCATTTAGTTATGAAGAAAAGATAGCAGAGCAACAAAGAGGGTAAAAAAGCGAATGGACAAGTGGGTACTGTTTGGCTGAGCTGGCAGGACTTCACGTACCTAAATGACTATTTTTTATCATTAGTATATTCACCACACTGACACACCTGGTTTTTTATTTCGTTAAAAGATGAAAAAGCGGTTGGGAATTCTTCGATTTTCGAAATGTTATAGGTACGCGAGTGATTTATTTCGTAACGGTGGTGTCGTTCGTTGGTGATTTTCCATCTTCCTATTCTTTCTAATTCTCTATGTGTATCGCGAGCTTCAACCTTATATTGTACAGGTTTTAGTATATTTTTGTATAATGATTTTGAAAAGGGTTTAATGTACCGAGCAACACATTAATCACATTTTCAATACTACAATTTATACGCATACAATAGGGAGAAGCCAAAAAAAAAACATCCTCTGGAACTTGGATTTTAACCATTTTCAAGGAGGATACTGATTATGAGTGGGAGAGACATCGTACAAAATCTGAGCCCAATATCGTACAAGGGACTCAATGAGGTTTTTTTCGATTTTGGCTAACATAACTTTTCTTGAAACTTCGCACAGTATATCGAAAAGTTTCCATTTCAGTTTCTTCGCATCTCTGACTGATTGGCAGCTCGATTGAATACCACTTTTAGGGTTCAAAATCAGCTTCGAAAGTTCACAAATCGAAAAATCAAATTTTCAACATGAAAAGTGCGCAAACTGCGATGTTCTGATTTCGATCAATAGTCTGTAGTCCACACACATAAAAGTGTGATTTCATGAAGATTTTTTGGTAATCAAAAAAACCAGCTGAGAAAACGTAAGTACCATTGACGCTAAGCCAAAAAGGGTGTTTTTGAAATTCCCATCTCGCACAATAGGAGAGTAGGGCCTTAAAAATGCTGTTTTTGGATCTATCTCGGAACGAGGAACCCTTACAGATGCCAAAAATATAATTTTTTCTGAAGAGATCTAGCACAACTGAATGTCAGAGACCTTTCAATGCAATTTTTGGTTAATTTTAGCCAATTTTGATACTATACTCCGTTTGGTTTTCTATAATATTGTTTAGTATTGTCCTCCAAAACCAAAATCTGCAAAACCTACCAAAAAAAAAACTAGCACAATCAAAAGTTATCCCACTGAACACCCCTGTATTTAACTCCATTACAAATTTAAACTCTGTGATTATCTCTAAAAAGTAGGCATGTGACCTATCTATATAGTGTAAAATGGAATCAAAGGTGAGAGATTAGAGAAACAGTTCAAAGATACAAGATCAAAAATGAGAGATTGAAGACAATAGATCAAAAAACAAATATATGAACTAACAAAACAAAGAGATCAAAGACCAAAGATCAAAAAATAAAGATAAAAAATGAGAGATCAACACAAATAGATCCAAAGAAAGAGTTCAAAAACAAAAGATCAAAACGAAGAGTTCAAACGCAAGTGATCAAAGCCAAGAGATCATAGATAAGGGATCAATGAGGAGAGATCAAAGACAAATGACCGAAACAAAGAGATCAAAATGAGAGTTCAAAAAGTCAAAAGAACAAATATCAGAGACCATAGATGAAAGATCAAAAATGATATATCAAAATGAAAAGATAAGAGTTGAGAGATCAAAGACAATGCTATACCTTTGTTAGGTGTTCGAGGGCTGCTATGCCTACCTGAACCACTTCGAGCATCAAATGGACACCAAGTCTTAGAGGGAAAGATGGAACTGACAACAACACATATACATTATATGAGTGTTTATCTAAAAGGATTGGTTAGGGTTGGTTACATCATAGGCCCAGGAAAGTATAGTATGTACTTTGTGACATACTCTCTATAGGAGTAGTAAAGAGTAGTATTTACTACATATATTGTATGGAATGCAAAGAACTTTAACAATATATCAAAGCAATGGAATCAAAGGGGACATATCAAAACAAAGAGATCAAAGACAAGAGACTGATGAGAAATCAAAGACAAGAGGTCAACGATAAGAGACCAAAGATGGGAAATTAATGAGGAGGGATCAAAGATAAGAGATCAAAACAAATAGTTCAAAGATGAAAGGTCAAATACCAGAGATCATAGGTGACAGATCACAGACGAGAGATCAAATACCCGAGATAAATGAGAGATCACAACAAAGACTTTGAAGACAAAAAATCAGTAAGTAGAGATCACAGATGAGAGATCAAATACCAGAGGTAAAAATTGTGAGATTAAGGACTCGAGATCAGAACAAAAAGATAAAAACAAATAGTAGTTCAAAGACGAGAATTCAAATACCAGAGATCAAAGGTAAGTGATTAGTGGTGTGAGATTAAACAGGAGAGATCAAATACCCCGAATGAAAGACAAGAGATCGAAGCAAAGAAACCAACGATGAGATGTCAATGAGGAGTAATCAAATATGAAAGATCAAAACAAAGGGATCAAATACCAGAGATCAAAGATGCAAAATCTTTGAAGAGAGATCAAAGATGAGAAATCTAAACGAAAAAATCAACACAGAGTTCAAAAATGAAAGATAAAAGACAAGGAGATGAGAGATCACGAGGGAGTCAAACCTGGAACTCAAAACCTCCTTGATGTAGGAACAAAGTTGGAGTTTTTCAAAAGAAATAATTTCATCACAACATATGAACTGACGAAAGCTTGAATAAGCGCCAGTAAATTTGAGTCTTTGCTAAAAATGAATAGAAACCACTAATGAAGATCAATAAACATGTATCTATGATTTTTGCGTTCCTAAAAATATGAAATCTACAGCCAAAATTAGCTTATAACCAACTGTACAATAAACTTCGACACCAATTTCCCCTAGAAAATGTATGGGAGAAATTTTTCAAGGTTGCGAATATCAGCAAAAGAAACGTGTAATTTCTATAATTTCAAATGCATATCTAGGTGTATATTTACGTATGAATTATTCAATTAAATCATCATAAATACCCAGAGGCAATTAAGTTGACAAACGAGGAAAGGATTATCATTCATTTCAATCTTTTGTTCACAAAAGACACAGAATAATTGACACATTTTCTATATGATTATCTCATTGGAAAAACAAACCAGGCGGAGTTTATAGTTCAAGGTGATGATTTTAAACTTTTACCAGATTACATATAGGTAATGCATCCTCCTTCTACCTTAATAGGCTAACAAATGCCTTAATAAAGTTCAAATTTTGCGTGACGTTGCAGACATTTAAATTAAGTATACAGGCGCAAAGTACTAATTATCGATATAAATATACATGTCTACTTTAGCTGTTTAAGCGTAGAATATTTCATTTACCTGGTAGAACAGTTTTGCGACTCGATAAGCGAAATGACGACTTTATACGTGCAGTTGGTGAAAATAATCAAGCAATTTTTCGGCAAAGAGAATATGTTCGACTACGAGACGACATTAGCCAATCAGCTCTTCTTATTGTACTGTTTTTGCGGTAAAATTTACTTCACCGATAAAATCAATACTTCGTTCAGATTGATTTGGATGATCTACCATTTAAGCGGCCTATTAGTCGGCTACGTGGTCGCCGTTGTATTTCTGCTTCATGAAAAAGAACCCGACATACCGATGCAATTATTTATGCTAAACGTGATCGCTAATTCAACGCTGATGGGATTTTTCATACCTTTTTTCACGTATCGTTATCGACATAACATCGAATTAACCATTCGTTGCATTGACGAAATGTTACAAAACAGAACGTCGTTAAAACTCGATCTATGGAAATACGTTCTTCGAAATATCGTCATCGAAATCATCTGCGGCGCGATATTCGCTTACGTTTGCGTACTCGACGTGGTTATTTTCTACGAAGATGAAAAGGTTAAAAACTACACGTATTATTTGTTCCCTTTTCCTAATACCGAACAAGTTGGTACCTTCAGAGTGTTTCTAATCAATACGGCGTTGTCGTGTGTAATTTTATCTTCGCAATCTTTCGAAGCCTTGTCTGCAATGACCTTTGTGTTGATCTGGAATGTCGTGTGTGATGCTCAACTGAAAGATACGCGAATGAAATTAGATCGTGAGTCGGTCATGTTGAACTCATCTATTGAAAAGATCTATTACCAGAAATGTGATCAACTCGGATGTACCGAAAAAGCATTCGGCCAAGCTATCGTCCAAGGTATACGCGATTTCCAGCAAATTACCAGGTAGTGGAGATCAATTCGTTAATTGTAGGTACAATGCGTCGAAGATATTATTCAAACGAGCAGCTCCATCTTAGTACGATTTGCTTTCAGGTTGATTGAAAATTTAAGCAGGTTCTATGAATTGTTTTGCTCAACAGCTGTACCAGTCACGATCATAGGTGTTATTGTACAATTACATTCGATCATATCGGTGAGTAAGAAGGATCTTTAATCAGGTATACAATAACTTCTAAGTACCTATTTGTGAATACCTGCAACAATAAATAATCAAAATAGATCATCTACGAGTAACAGCGGATATTACAATACAGATTAATTTACCGTGGGTTGTCAAGATCAAAGGAATTGGTATGATGATCGCTGTTGCATATCCACTATTGTTGTTCTGTTGGATTGGAGAAACTCTAGAGAATTCGGTAATTTTATACGCTATCTATTTGCATATTTCTACAAACCAAATACACATTCTGTGAACTGACGTTGAACAACGTGCGCAGGTATCAATGTTATCGTTTTCAGTTTACTCACTGCCATGGTACTGGAGTAAACGGTTTCGCCAAGATATCCATTTATTTCTCTGCCAGACTCAAAATAATCTGAATTTTACCGCATTGAGGGTATATCCAATGTTGTTGAGAACATTTTCACGATTTTCCCATTTCGTTTCATCATCCGTCAATTTTCTACATCAATTAAGTCGACAGCAATCGATCCAAATGTACTGAAAATTAACAATATTACATTAATAAATTACTTTACATAAGGTCAAGTTTTTGAAAATTTAGGTACATTTCTAAATTATTTATATTGTTTAACACATAATATCACAAAATAACAACGAACGTTATATCCCTCCCCCTCCTCACGATGAACTCTGTACACAATTCATTCATCTTCCAGAAATTTTAATCAGGTAGTTCAAAGCCTCAAAAAATACTTTTCAAAAGAAATGATTGTAATACAAATATAATTTTTTATAATTTTTCAAATTGATTTTTCCTATCAAGTTTTAGAGCCCTGTAAAACGAGCATACCTCATTTGGTAACAATTCCCTCAAAACAGCAAGGATAATCGCAGACTTGAAGACCAGTATTAGCCTAAATGCGTAGTACTAGCAAAAGAAGACTGTAGACAATAAAACTACAAAATTCTTACTTGAGCAGTCATAAGGGTAAGGGGAGCCGATAATTAGTTACTCACAGTTTATCCTGTAGAAGCACTGATCACCATGTTCAAGCTAAAGATATACATTATATAGAGTGGAAAGCGTCGCAGGCTGTAAAGACTCAGCGCTTTATCCCTAGTATTCGGCAGAGGCTAGATCAAGGTCTAGTCTTGTCTATGTATAATACCCAGCTACTAACCAAACACGGGGATATAGTGAAGTACCTATATGAGAAGGTGAAGGAAAGGCCCACTCCAAACTGTGGTGTAGTTGAGGACAGTTTGCATATTATATTCGACTGCTCCAATGAAGCCAGGAAGAAAGCCAGGACTGCTCTACAGGCTTAGCTAAATTGCGAACAGTGGCCGTGTCCCTTGCTGAAGCTACTCTTGTAAGGGGGCCGGCCATTCGCAACCTTTGCACAGGTAGCACTGACTGAGAAGAAGTAGCAGCCTCCGCCTTGTGGCGAAGTCGGGCTTTCAAGTATCCGAAAGCAGCAACGCTAACTAGTAGTGAGATTGAACTCACTAAAAGGAACATAGTCCACATGAGTATACTGCCAGGAAACAGTGCTACCTATAGCTGTCAAACGTAGGCTATCCACCTCCCTTTCTCAAATAAAAAACCGGATATGACACTAAAACCAACTGGACTGCAAAGAGAATGTATTATTTTGTTGTTAGCTTTAAGTATCTTTGTTGTTTTGTAAAGACTGAAGCAGTCTCAAAATTTTTAAGTCAAATTTGTTGTTACATTTAAGAACGAAGCGAATTGTAAAAAAGAAGAAGAGACTTAGATCATAAGACGGCAATGATCCGTACGAAGCGATAAAGTGAAAACTAGGAGCGCTTCGTACGAGGAGCAAAAAAAAAAAAGTACTAAGTTGGATGCATATCAATTTAACATTAAAAATATTTAAAACCCCATAGGAGGGGCTACCATCAGCTATTCCCAATGCTGATTGGCTGCTTCTGAATGTTAAATGCTGATTGGTGCATTTTAAAAGAGCTGCGATTTTGTCGTGTATGTAGTGGCGTGGGTTCACATTAATGTAAAATTTAAATTTTGTAATTGTTCATCTATTAAATTTTGCTATACCTGTACTGGGCTATCTTTGGAGAAAAGGCAAGGGGAGTCAGACAATCATACTGTAACCCTCGTCTGTGTGTACTACACAACTTATACACTAAAGTGTTGCCAACTTCATGGATTTATCCATATATTTGTGGATTTTTGTTATTTGGGGACTTTTTTTGAAAATTGGGGGTTATATTCCAAAAATGACTCATTAAAAGAAAGATAATTTCAAAAATTGAGATTTATCAGTTTCAACTTGTCGTGAATGAGTTTATAGATTGCAATTTTAATGATTATTATGATTTATCTTGATTGTCATTTTAACATTCTTTATCTTTAATAAACTTGTCGTGGCTCATAATCTGAAATTTAAAATTTTGAACCCTGAATTTGTTTTTTTTACTTTTTTTATTTCCGATATTCCAATCATTCCATTAATTCCATCGATATATTTCAATTTTCAATTCTTGAAGTTGAGCTGAGGACCTTTCACTTTTTACCTTTATCTGAGCATCCTATTTCCATTCAAGCCTGTTTCAGTTTTCATGGTCATGGCATTATGGGCCTTGTCAGGCTGTCATCCTGTCTCTGTTACCCATTACTATCTGTATTTATTACCCATCTTCTCTTATTCTCTTACAAAAATTAAAATTAAAAACGAAAATTTGGTCATTGATGATATGTCACAGTTAGCAATTTTCTCCTTCTTTTGATCTTTCCTAATAGAAGTTGCAGGTTCTGTCCTTGTGACCTATCACTATTATTACCAATTACCTGTTGTCAAGATATTCCT
>FIZR01020770.1:0-15784 GCA_900060175.1 Ferrisia virgata | reverse complement strand
GGGGGGGGGGGGGTGTTTCAAAACTGAAAAAATCATATCAAGTATTTTAAATTTTTGAAAGCGAAAAAATAAATATAAATAAGTACTTTAATTTTTTATACCAACAGAAATGACAAAATTTCGTTCTTTCACTTCATCATCTTGAAAAAATTCAAAGTAAACAATTTTTCCATTTTTAAACGCGGTTTTTAGGCTTTCTACAAAGTGAAAAAAATGTTGGAAAAAACTTTATTTCCATGTAAATTTTGAAATTATAAACCAATTTGAGGAGGGAGTAACGGATAAGGTCAAGGACTTCTCAAATTTTCAGCGTGTTCATTCAATGTCATTTCGCAAACTTTTTTATCGCCTTATCTAATTTAAAATTTTATTACAATAGCAAAAGGATGATGTACCTAGAGAAAATTGAAGAACCCTTCATTTTCAATTGTATAACTCTGATTGTTTAAAGCTGTACAACTTTTATTTAAGAAATTTTTTTGTAGCTTCAGTTTTTTGATAATTTTTGATACGTAACTGGTTGTAAACTACTAAACCGGCTTAAAAACTGAAAAATTCAGAAAAACTGCTCCAACGTCTTTAATCAGAAAATCAAATTATAATATATAATGTAACCTTTACATGTGATTTTTTTTTTTTTTTTTTTGAAAAGAAAGCGTGTATGTATTTTTTAGGACATGCTATATGTAGGCCAAAAATGATAAGATATTCAATCAGCTGATTAATAAGATGAGATCGAGTACCATACACGTTACGTAATCACGTATCACTTGGCATATTAACGAAACGCTACCGTTACTTCTATTTGAAATATTACCAAGTGGATGAATTTTTCGCATTAAGAAAAGCATACTTGGTTGGGAATTTTTCTCGACTCGAAAACTCGTTTAATACTTTTTAATAAAAAGTTTGCTCAGTTGGTAGCTCAACACTACGGGTAACTTTTAAAAAAAAATACGACAGCTAAGAAAAAATACCAAAATTTCTCAACGCTCGGGAAAATGTAATTTGAAAATTTTTAATTAGAGAAGCAAAAACGAACGCGTGGTAAGCGAATACTAAAAAATTACCCTCCCTCGTGTAAGCGTATAATGAATTATTCAAGTTCACGTCGCTCGTAATACGACGGTGGCTGCCTTGCCGATGTCAACGTAGTCGTCGGCGTATTTAATTTCGAAAATGAAATCATTTTCGGGGTGTTTCCTTCCAAAATATGAATGAGAATATAGAAACGAGGGACCCGTCATTATCGTATTTTTTTATACATACCTCTCTACCTATAACTGCCTACATATACCGAAGAAGAGCTGAATCGAGTCTCATTCTTATACAAAAATGTAGGTACAAAAACAGGTACGTCATCTCTACGTAGGTTAATAATTACGCGTTATTGGCTAGCGTCAGACTCATTGATGAATTCTCGCAATCAGTGTAAGGATAATAAATGGCTCGTGACCTTTTGGTATTTCATGTCGCATATTGTCGCGTATATTACTCAAATATCGAGCTACCTATTACCTATTGCCTACCCAAACGTATCAAGAAAGTCGTTTTTTTGTTTCTTTTTATTTTCCTGTTTAATTTGTACGTATGGTAAAGCACCATACCTATAAAAGTCCGAGCGAATAAAACTTCTTTAACATCATCTATATTAAGGTCGGTTACCTTGCGCTTACACACTGGACCGGGTTTTAATTTTAATACGAAAAGACGACGGAGCAAGCTTGACTACGCTAAAATTAGATTAACAAAATTGCTCGTTGTCGCCACTGTCGCTGTGGTCGTCTCCGTCACCCATTTAAGTCCGTATACTGGCCACAGATGTTGTCAATCGGTACTTTCTTTTTTCATTTCAAAGCGCTGCTTACTCGATAAAATGTGTAATGTGGGATTGCGAGAAACGAGAGGTGTTTCGAAGAAATTTTCTCCCCATCCGGCCCTCCATGCGACACGACCTCCGATGATTGAATATTTATCTGATACTCGATGTTATATCAAAATTTCATTTAGTACCGTCATAGGTGCTTTTACCTTTTTTTTGTGAGAGGAGCGGGAGGGGGTTAGAATTTTAATGAAAAATAAGACATAGAATGGTACCAGCATTACAATACAATTGTGACCGGAGAGCAATTTTTAAAAAACTTTCTAGTAAAGAAAAATTAGCGTAAAGTACAATTTCAAGAGTTATCAAGAACGAGCAGTTCAGAAAGGGCCTTTTTAGCGCATTTTTAAGCTTAAGCAGGCCCAGATTACGAGTATGTGAGGCCCAGAGCTGGTGGTAGTTCCGAGGGCCCCTGTTTTGTTTCACACTTGCTCCTCGTCGCACATGAAATTGAAAACGTTATAAAAATGAATTTATTCGAATGTTTTTCAAAACTCACCTTTTTCACGAAGGTGGGGAGAAGCTGTAAAAAATGCCAATTACAATTATACGATATTTAACTCAAATTCTGCTTTTTCCTATTATAAACAAACGATGGTTGTAGTATGCGGTAAGATACTTCGTTCTAATGACCGAAGAATGTACTATTTTTGGGAAAAATTTAGTCAATTTATGCATCCTGTGGAAAGTTTAGGCTTGAATGGGATTTTCTATTCAACAATACCTTCAATTTTATTCTGACTGATTTGATTGAAGTTTACAGTCATGTTAAAGATGAAACAAAAAAGTTATTATACATTTTTTTCGTATTTTCATACATAACATTTTTCTTTCTTCTCAGACTGAAGCTTCAGCCTTAAAAAGAATTGATTTAAAATACCGAAATGGGGTAGGGGCTGCAGTCTCCTCAACCCTCTTTTTAATTCGAGTCTGAGCTTAAGTACCGTATTTCATCAAGAATTATTTTGTGATACGCTCAAAATTTATTTTTGAAAAATTAGGCATTGAGAACCACAATCGGGTCAATGGTATGTATTTTAAAATTGTAATGAATGATTTTTGATTTTAAGTTGTACGGCATTTAAAAATTAAGTCATTTTTCATTCTTTGTTTTAATTTATACCCAAGAATTGAAGAGTAATTTACTACAGTGGATCTGTTTTTGTTTTTGTTTTTTTTTTTTTTTTTTTTTTTTTTTTTTTTTTTTTTTTTTTTTGAAAATGGAATCATAAAAATGTGAAATTGTAAAACAAATTCAAATGAATGTGGTTAAAGTTTCAACGCTTCTACCAATGGCGTAGCTATAGAACTGGTTCAAAGGAAAGGCTTTCCACTTTTTTTGTCTACTTTTTTGGGGGTCTAGATTTGTAAAAATTGAATTGTCCGAGTAAATTGAGGGCGAAATTTTGGGAAAAAAATGGATTTCTTCAACGATCAAAAAGTGCATTTTCAAAAGTTTGAAAAAATAAAACTAGCAAAAAAAAATGCTTCTAGTTTTTCGGTCTCAAAGAGGGTCAAGACCCACAACCTCCTCTTTCTTTCCTTCCCCTTTGGCTACGCTACTACCTCCAACCCTAGTAGAAATTTCTCTTTGAAACTATAAAAAGTCCAAAACTTGGGGGAAAAAGTTCAAAAATTAAAAAAAAAATTTCGAACAAAATGTTATCTGAAATAGCTCTAATATGACTATTTTTGGCAAGAAACATCATTTAAGATAATTTTTAGACTTGAGTCACCTTTTTGAGATCATGTGAAAAATATCACTTTTTGGTCAACTGGCGTATTTAAAAAAAAAAAGAAAAAAATTTATTTGTAGAACTTGATTCGTGAAATGGAGAAATTATTGATATTTACAACCCATCTAACTGATTAGAGACGATGTTCTATCCACCACTTTCTTGTTCAGGAGGCCTCAAAATGTCCAAATTTCGTCCTTTTTTTGCGATTTTTTTTTGTGTTTCCTTCCCTTTTTATGAGGTAAGCTCTATAATTTTTTTTTTCGACATTTTGTTAATTTTCTGTGTTGGTAGCTTGGTAGGCATATAAAGAAATGATAACATTTTTCATTTATCGTGTCAAAAAATAGACATATTATTAGTTCGAAAATGGTCTCGAAGATCTTTTTCGTTGAAAAATAGTCGTATTAGAGCTAATTTTGCTATTTCTAGTAAAAATCTTTTCGAATTTTTTTCCAACTTTCGAACCATTGTGGCGCCACGCATTAAAATTGCTACGAGAGTTGGAAGGGATCGGAATTTTTACCGTATTCATTTGACACCATTTTACCACAATTGCGCCTTATAAAGTTTTTATTTTCGAAAAAAATCTAAAAACTATCCACCCTATCAGTATACTATGAAAAAGCTGAGAAAATTGTATGATAAAAAGTGTGTTCCTCCCCACCACCCCACATAGATTTTTCATTCGCTCACGTAAAATTTAAAACATTGCTATCGAAATGAATTTATTTAAATATTTTTAAAAACAAATTGCGAGATAGAGGTTCAAGAATGCAACATGAACTTTTTCAAGAAAGGAGAAAAAAGAGCTGTAAAAAATTTCAATTATAATGATGGAATTTTTACGATGATTCTGATGGTAGGATTGCGAATGCTCGAGCGAAGCGTGGGCGAAAATTTCTCTATATTTTCATGCACATTGGACTATGAAAAAAAATTTATTTAAAATACCGAAAAGGTCCGTAACTGAGAGCTCGAGGCTACAACCCCCTCAGTCCCTCTTTAATTCGTCCCTGATCACCGAGAAAGTTTCAACATCGTTTAAATCATTCCCTTACCCTAATTTGTTGAAATATAAAAGTCACCGATCAGAAATTTCAACATCATCATTTGTGCCTTCAAAACCCATTTTTTTTTTACCAATAACTTTGTTCCTGAATGAGAAACAGAAAAAAGATTCGATCAAAAAATGTAGCTGAATAAATTTCCAATAAAAAAGGTTATTACATAATTTCTAGTAAAAATGATAGGAACTCTTTAAAATGAGTTTGAAATGGGTGCCTTATGTTCCGGGTGATGTGTTTGTCGCGTCGCGAGAGCCAGCCGGTAATGTTCGTAGACACACGGGCTCAATTCTCTTTCAGAATTTAGGATTATCAAGTTCCAGTTTTTAAACAATAAAATGTATAATTTTAGAAATATCTATCGATATTTTGCGTGTAATATTTTTGTTAAATAATTTTAATTTTTTCAGTCGTAAAACAGCTTTAAAAAAGCTCCTATTGATTGCTGCAAATGGAAAAGTAGATAGATAGGTACTAGGTACTATACGTGTCCGATTACTTATGCATAAATATCGTACCATTGTGATCTTAAAAATCGAAGTATTACTCGTATGTTACTTTTTACTATTCAAATGATGCTTTCATTAAAACTACTGGTACATTAACACGCTAACGTAGCGTTTTGGTTCATGTGTTATTTCTGAAAGAAAATTAAGCCCGGGAGTCTACCAACGTTTTCCACTGGCTTTCGCGACACGACAAAAACATCATACGGAACATGAGGCGTGCAGCTTTCGAACGCGTTCTAAAGTATTCCTATCAATTTTAGAAGAAAATGTATAGTAATCTTTTTTATTAGAAATTTGATCAGCTGCATTTTTTGATGCAACTTTTTTCCTATATCTCATTTAGGAACAAAGTTATCGATGAAAATGGTTCGTGTGTCATCTCTGAAAGAAAATTAAGCCCGCGTGTCTACGAACGTTGTCCGCTGGCTTTCGCGACACGACAAAAACATCATACGGAACATGAAGCGTGCAGCTTTCGAACGCATTTTAAAGTATTCCTATCAATTTTAGAAGAAAATTGATAGGAATATTTTTTATTGGAAATTTGATCAGCTGTATTTTTTGATTCAACTTTTCTCCTATATCTCATTTAGCAACGAAGTTATCGATGAAAACGTGTTTCCGATGTATAAATGTAGATACTCGAGGGAAATGTTACACCTTAATTTCGTCCGATTTTGTATGCATTATTTAAGGGGTGGTGTCCTATAACCTTGCCGGAAAAAAATTCTAACCTCAAAATTTTTCCGTTATTTAGTCATTTCTTACGACAATTTGACTGGACCAAGTTTTTTTTTTTGGCTACCTGTTTCGTATGTCATGTTGTATGTAACTTATCTTATCACCGCAACTTTATTATTATTTTTATTTTTTTTTTTCGAAAAAAAATTCACCACAACACCTGTAACAGATTACTATATCAATGATGAAAATATTCAGGTCGTTGAGATTGTATACGCACTCGAACCGTTATAGTCGTAGTCGCGTATTTTTTATATTATTTTTATTATCGATGGTATAAGAATAAAAATAAAATAAAAAAAAATAATACAGGTTCGGTGATATTTTACGGATATTATAAGTTTCGAGATGATAGGGTCGTTTGCATAGATTGGACTGGTCGCCGGCTCGTGCATAGAGTTAGCTACATAGCTACGTACAACATATTCGTATATCCATCCTACAGAATGACTACTCGTAGGCCAGGAATTCCATGTATGGTTTGTGGTCGTAGAATGGTAACGGTACCGCAAGGCGGAGTACATAGTGCTCTAATACCTGTTTACATTGAATGGTATTTTTTTTTCTCTCATTCCGACGACCATCGTCGTCATCCCACCCGTCCTCCATCCACTACGAACAGATGACCATAGTGCAACGTACACCGTGCCATGGGTTCTGCGTGTACCTAGACCTACACACGCAAAAGAACACGTAACGTTTGAGACTTGGGTGTAGGTATTATTTTTTTCTCCTCTCTTTGCTGTCGTGCTCTTTTACCAAGTTACTCGAATTACTCTATCGTCGTCGTCGTCGTCGTCGTCTCGATTGAATGAAGTTAATTAATTTAAATTGAACGTAATCGAGAGAAAGAGATGTGTACATTGAAAACAAGCGCGACGAATGGTGTTGGAAGAAGATTTTCATTAATCTAGTTTAATAAAAGAGTATGTACTCGTCACGGTGTACACATACATAAGCGTGTGCACCTGTTATGCCATCGCATCGCCAGCATAGTCTCAGCTAATATAACAGCAGAGTCGATGTCCAACTCCAATACGTCGTAATGTGGTGCACGATGCCCGTATTTTACCTCTTGGAGGTTTTTTTTTTTTTTTTCGCCTTATATATTGGCGTTTATCTGAAAGAAATGGTGGTAACTCGTGTGCTCTGTGCGATCTACGATAATACCTAGTTCGAAAAAAAATATATAGTTAGTAGTTATATATGTCCACGCGGTAAATAACGGAGTTACCTATCTATTTCAAAAGTATACGACACGCTGGTCCGTATCTAGAACGGTATTTATTGTTCGTTAGATGTACCGTTAATTAGATTTTATGTACTGAAAAATACCTATATACTTACTATAAACACTTCTCGATACCTAATACTAAGTATATTTTTATTGTTACGTTTGCAGATATTACAGAATTTAGGTAAAGTCGATCGAACAGCCGATGAGATATTTGACGAACATTTACAGAATTTCACCAAACAACAAAATGCCGCTTCACGTTTACAAAAAGAATTTAATAATTATATTAGATGCGTCAGAGGTAAGATTGCCAACATTTAACCATTTTTTTTTTTTTTGATGTGTGTGTAATTGAAATTAGATCGCGATTTAGGGTACCTATATTCTAATTAATATTACTACGTATGTATTTTTTACGTGATTATAAGTTATGTAGTACTTGGAAAATATCAACTATTTTACGAAACGGTGACACGTTTTACCTTTCTCTTCGCTGCTCTTCCGCCCCGTGTATGTGTGTATAAGTCAAACGATGCGATGTACTTTTTTGACGAACGAGACTGTAATTGAAATCGAAATTTAATGACGAAGCAAAAATTTACCTCGAGGATTACTATACATGGAATATCGCAGTGTCATGCTATTTATATACGAATTGGCTATCCGTGTATTGAACATTCCGGGCCTCAGGTGGATTAGAATTATTAATTTATGGTGGTCATTGAGCTTATTTTTTGATCGAAGTTATCTATAGGTAGTTAGGTACAGATTGCAATAGTGTTGTATTGGTAATGGTCGATAAACGTCGTTGAAAAGTCGCGTCAAGTCGTCGTCGTCGTCGATGAAATTACTAGTTGAAGATACCGTTTCCAATTACGTCATTTAAATCTCGTAGAATTAAACCTAAGAATGCTATGTTTTTCTAATACTCGCTTTGCTACCAATAGTTTGAAGGCATAATTTCGGATTTTCGTCGGGTGTCGGACTCCAGTGAATACTAAATAGATGGTTGATGAAAAAAATGAAAAATCTATCGTACGAGTACAAAGTTGAATCTTGAATTATTCTCGTGGTATGTTTCGGTTACAAAATGAGTCGACAGTTGTTGAATATATCCGAGTAGATGATTAATTTATTGTAAAATTCGATCAAAAAGAATATTGATACCTGGATGCGATCATTTTTAAATGTTTAAAAAATTAACTGCATCTGCAATTTTTATAGCGTGAAGTATTGAGCAATTGAATTGAACATAGCTATCGACCTGATGGAATAATCGTCTTGAGCACAACTGAATGCATTATTTCTGAAAGCAGGGGTATGGGTATAAAAAGCATTAAGTCAAAGGATTATTTGATTTAAACTTGCACACATAAAGCACAATAAATTAATTTGTTTTTGGGCTCAATTTAAATGATCAATGTTTTCTTGTTGCAGATATTATGATAGTTTAAATATTGAAATAAAGTTTTTAGTTAGTATTTTTCATCATTAACTGCTGAAAAGTCTAAGTTTCACTATAAGCGAAAATGATTCAAAACTTTTTGGAGGTGAGAGGTTGAGTTCGTTTTCCTTATTTTTGCAAAAAAAAGCATTTCTTTTCGATGCTTTTTCAGCTGATTTTCCTTAAAATATTATAATGATATAAATTTTAAAAAAAGCATCGCTTCCATTCGGTGGGGAGCGGGGGAGGGGGAGATGGGGCTAAAAAGTTAACACTACCAAAAGACACATTTAGGGCCTCTACTAAATGTACATATCAAATTTAAACTTCCTATTTTAATGTAGAAGGAGTATAAGTGAGGAATGGCCCTTTTTCGAGATCAAAGAGGGTAAAAAACTCTTTGACTTCGAAGGCTGATTTTTGGATATGTTATGCAACTTTGGATGGTCTATCGATTAGCTTAAAAATGAACAATTGTTACGATTTTAGTCTCTTGGACACAAGTGAGTGCTAATCCGAGGTCATCCCCATTCCAGAATTTCAAATGTCCCACTAATCAAATCCTATTCCCTAAGTCTGATTGATTTCGGTTGGTATCAACCTGAGAAAATCATTTTTTTGGTGTCGAGGGGGGAAAAGATAAAAATAAATATCTGACATGGCCAAAAATGGTCGTAATGGTCTTCTAGGGCCTCAAAACGGATTTTGTTAGTGCTCCCTGCTCATCTGCCATTTAGTCCAGTTTTCATTGACAATATGACATTGAAGATTACGCTGAAAAAGGAATATTCATCTATTTTTAAAAAAGGTATAAAAGACTGGAGTGAAGCGAGGACAAAGATGATCCAAAAACGAGCATTCAAGCGCATTTTTGACCCCCAAAAAGTGAAGAGCAACGTGGATGGGAAGGATTGGGCCCTATTCATACCACCCCTCTCTGTATCATGATCTATCAGCTTCGCTCATATAGGGCATCTATACTAAATCTAGATGCCAAAAGCTACAGCAGGCTGAAGGAGGGCGATTTACTCTTGGGTGTCAGAATTGAAATTTTTCAAGGGACTATTTAGGGTCTTAATGAGAGATGATTTTTAAGCACATTCGCGATTTTGTTTTTCGTCTCGAGCTGAAGGGGTGGGGGTTGAGTTCGATAGTGGAAAATGTACTTTTTTAAGGTAGGTGTTTACAATAATTTTTTCCCGCAATTTTTCGGTAGATTTTCTTCAAATTTGGCATTAAAGAGACTGAGGGGGAGTGTTATTGAATTTTTTCAGATGTTTTGAACATTAAATAAGACTTTGGAAATGAAGTTTCAAAACAGGGATGGCGAAAGTTGTAGGGCCAACTTTTTCAACTCGACAAAATTTCCTCATATTGTTATGAGTATTCTACCTAGATTAAAAAAAAAATTGTAGTGGTGGCCCCCTCTACTGCCCTCAAAAAGAAGTTTTTTTTCGTTTGTTGAACATTTAATTACCGACTCAATAATTGTTACATGTTGTTTTTTCATTATTGTCTTGTGTGGTAACATGGAAAACCTAATCACCTTGCACACCCTCACACCCTACATTTCAACTCTTCCACAATGTATTATTACCTGATCAAATTTTCCGTAAAGTGGAAATTTGGGGTATAGAACTTCAAAATCCGTTCATATTTTGTTTCCACTGGGGGGGGGGATGCAAATTTTGATATTTCAGTTTTTACAACTAGGACCCCTAATAAATGTATGTAACAAATTTCAACCAGTAGCTCAATTACGAGGGGAAATATTCATACCAAAAACTTGAAAAAGAAGAAAAACCTACTGAAAAACTACATTTTTGAGACTGTGAATGGATACGATGAGGTTAACAAATCGAAACCTCGAAAAGGCACATCAAGAATCTCGGCTAAATTTCAACCGTCTAGCTGAATTTGGAAGAAAAGATATACGTCAAACAGCCTTTTTTCAAGGTCAAATAGAGGCAATCTCTTCATTTCTCCTCTCCTGATTAACATTGAAGGCTGATTTTTGGATATGTCATGCAACTTTTGATTCTCTATGGATTGACTTAAAAACGAAAAATTTTGGAAATTTCAACTCGTCAGTATTTCCTCCTCTAAATTTGGACATGACTGCATGTCCATCCAAGGATATCTTCACTCAAAAGTATCACATCTACCCTCGATCTGAGTCTATATTCCGAACTTTTAGCTCAATTTGGAGGTGAGTGAGGGGGTATTATGACATTTAGGACCTATGTTAAATCTACATATCAAATTTCAGTTTCCTAGCTCAATTTGGAAGGAGAGGTAGGGAAGGAACCGCCCTATTTCGCGATCAAAAAGAAGGAAACTCCTATATCTCTCCCACTTTAATTGACCTA
This sequence comes from Ferrisia virgata, assembly GCA_900060175.1. Classification (NCBI taxonomy): domain Eukaryota; kingdom Metazoa; phylum Arthropoda; class Insecta; order Hemiptera; family Pseudococcidae; genus Ferrisia; species Ferrisia virgata. The sequence goes on along the minus strand of FIZR01020770.1, from coordinate 4,799 downwards.
CGAGGCTGATTTTTGGATATGTTGTACAACTTTGGATTGTCTATCAATTTGCTCAATAAGGAACCTTTTTTTGTAATTTTAGTCGCTCAGCATCAGCTCCCTCAAATTTGAGCATAATTGAATGTTTTCACCAAAGTCCAAAGCCACTCTAGAATATCAAATCTGCCGCCAAACTAAGCCTATTTCTCAAATTTGATAGATTTTTGTCGTTATCGAGCTAAGAAAATAATTTTTAGTTTCTGGAACAAATAATAAAAAAATGAAAATAAATTTCTGACGTCGCCGGAAGTGGTCGTAATGGTCTTCTAGGAGCCCAAAATGGATTTTTTTGATATTCTTCCTCTCCTCCGTTCACCATAGGTAGATAGTGCGTAATATTGAATACTCTCGTTTTGATTAACGAGCTAAAAATCATTAAAAAACGCATCCAAATTTACGATAATATCGATAGAAAAAAAATCGATTTTGGTACGAAAATTAATTTTATGAAAATAATTGATCAATTTTGAAATTTATTCAATTTTTGAAATCAACAAAGTTTAATAAATTCAAAGCCAAATAAACGACCAGAAAAGATTGACGTCGAGAAATAATTCGTTAATTTATTTCACTCGAGATATCGATAAATACTGATTTTATCTGATATTCGCTTTTTCAACACCAAATTCCTGTCAGCCAATTTTTTTTTTGGGAGGGGAGGCATTGGAAATAAAGATGCGTGAATGTTGGTACAATGAGATTGGCTGAAAAGTGTTACATTATTTTGAGAAAAATTGTCGTTAAAGCCGAAGTGTTTCTTGAAAAACGAATTTCTTTGAGAAAAAAAAAATAAAATGAATTTTTATTCGTTATCTCGTCGCGAACTAGCGAAATTCTCGCGTATATTGGATACATTTAACGATTATCGTGTTTTTTCATCGTTCGTAATAGAACAACATTCGAGTAAAACTAGAAGTGCTCTCGTTGAAAATTTTATGGCAGATTTTGATTGAAGAAAAATATCATCTCGATACTACAATAAGACATTTTCGATTTTTTTTTTTTTTTCATTACCGTGCCACTATACCTACGTAACGTGTAATATTTTCTGACAGTCTTTATCAAATCAGCTACCAGAAATTAATTTACAGCCGTCGGTGGCGTGGCACAAATCAATGGCTTTCATTGTGAACGTACAAAGAGAAGCAGGAAAAAAAACCACCGTTTTCTTTCCTGTTGAAAATATTCCTCGAATTTCATGTCACAGTCAGAACCGATATACGAATAACGATAGGTAGTCTATCCTTGAACTTGGAAAGTACTTACGAAATAAATTTATCCGTCCAGCATTTCTCGATAAACCGTTGGTATTTATAGATGCTATCTAAAGGCTTCAAAATTTCGTTATGTAATTTTCCAACTTCATCTATCTTGGGAATTGGAATATTGAAGAATCGAAGGCAGTGTCGCGTGTAAAAATTGCTTTAGAAAAAAAAAAAAAAATTAAATTAAATTAAAAATAAACATTCGACGGTGTTTGAATTATTGTAATAATAGAATCGAGCGACGCTACGCGACGTCGAATTATTTGTCAAAAGAAATCCTATCCGTGACATTCGGTTAATTGCGTATCGAGCTTGTACCATTGGAATAATTATAAAATTTTCAATCCTAAGGTCAACCGTTGATAAATTATTTTGGCAAAGAATTTTATAACGTTGGTGGAGTACTGAAAATTGATCGAGGTATTTTGCGCGAGATCTTGATTTATTAGTTTTAAATTGAATATATTTTATGTTGATTTTGTACAGAATACGTACCTAGCTAATTTCTGCAGTAATCGATTGGTTTATTTTTTTTTTTCCTTCTCCGTTTTATTTGCATACGATTAAATAAATCGTATATATTTCTAGACTAAATCAATAATACAACGTTATGGTAAATTAAAAATAAAAGTAATACGCGAAAGGTTTTACGTAATTACGTATGCAAAGTACTTTTAATTGCTTCGTTTGTATATAGACATATCCTGTAGATACGTAGAGCATGGTTTACTTATACATATTTGGGAAGAAAAACAGCCGGGGGAAAAAAAATAGGTACACGATATTTCGAATTCTATCCTACATTACGTTGGTTTATGAAACGTGTCATCGTCGTAAAATAAAGACTGAAATATATATCTAGTAATATTAGCAGAAAAGTAGAGAAAAATAACTTGTAATTTTTGTATTATGTTTTGGCATTAATGTAGCAATGCAAGCAGCTAGTAAATCGTTAATGGATTCTTTGAATGAAATGTACGAAAGTGGATGGCTTGGACATGAACTACTATATACGCAAAGCTCGAATGTCGAAATGCTGTGGAACGATTTCAGTCATAAATTAGCCGACCAAGTGCTCATACCGATGAATACGTATCAAGCGCAGTTTGCGGAAATGAGAGTTAGTATATTTTTGTTAGCCAGTTCTATAATATTATTGAATTCTCATGTTAATTCCAACTATTGCGTAATATGTGTATTTTATTTCTCATTTATTCGATCAGTTATATGATAGTCAGCTAACTATCGTGTATGATAGCTGCGAAAAAAACAAAATACCATGCGTAACCTAAAACATACCCGCAGTTTGATGCGATTATACAGTTTTCTAAATAATTTTCATCGACTATACGAATGACTAATGAAAGATATGGCAATCAAAAACACTATTCATCGTATGTTGTATCTTTAGTATGGACTTTTTAGGTCTGAACTCGAAAAAAAAATTCCAACAATGCGGAAATTTCGTATGTACGTATTTTGGAGTAGGTATTTCAGTATTCGCCAACTTCCCTAAAATGCATGCATATTTTGACACGTTTTTGGGTGACAAGGGGGGTGCAAATTTCCATTTTTTGGCAGTAATTTCTCAAATAATGCAGTCACGAAAAAAATGTTGAAACCAAAGTTGTAGAGCGCCAAAAAACAAACATTTTCATTTCTTTGACTTTTTCTCCTGGGTGGTGGTGGGAGGGGAGGGGGAGCTAGGGTATGCAAAAATAAGTAATTTTTGATAATTTCCCTTAGACACAAATGATTTTCAAAAATTGGCTTTATTCACTTTTGGAAGTGGTTGTTTTGCGTAGTACTTCTCACTGCTATAAAACATATGAAAAATTCCACTACAACGTTTTCTCTTAAAAGAGGGAGGGAGGGAGGGCTGCTATAAAAGATGCAACTTTTTACGAGCGTAGATCGGTTACAATAAAAAATTCGTAAAATTTATTCAAACAAAAGTTGTACAGCATCAAAATACGATCATTTTCATGTTTTCATTTTTTTTCTTTAGGTAGCCATGGGGGGAGGGGAGCTGCGGAGAAAAAAAAATTGAAAAATTCCCTCTTAATCGTCGTTAATCAGAGAGCCCAGTAACATTAGCATCGAATGTGGAAAAGTTGGGTGATAAGCTGAAATTTGGTACGCTAGTCCATTTTGATGCCCTAAACACGAATCCATAGAGTCTCCACCTGTTCCCCACACGAGCATTGTGAATCTTAGTCCCTCAAATCAGGTTTTTAGCCCATATATGCCCAAATATTTATCCTATTGAAATTGATCTACGTCAAATTTCCTGTCAAATGAGCCTTCGATAATGTTTGTAAACTCAAGGGAGAGGGGTTGAAGCTATGGTTGAGCAAAGAGTGTGGTGTTGAAATTCTAATGACGATATTCGTAGAAAATGCTTTCTATTACGATGTTGAACTGGAAAAAATGCTTGAAGTTATTGTCGATCCCATAATCAGGGATGATACGGACAAAACAGGTCCACATCCCCCTCTCCCCTCACCCATATTTTAGTCAACTTAAACATACAAAATTAAATAATATTATGAATAATGTGTACAATGTTATGATGTAAGTATCGGGAATTTTCACCAGCATAATATCGATTTTACTCCTATATGGATCCCGACTCCTCCCCCTCCCACCACTGCATCGTATTATGACGATATCTTTTTAAATATTAATCCCATAAAAAAAAATGCCCAAAAGTAATGTTTTAGTAGATGAAATTGATATTGAACTTGCAAAAATTTTAAAGTTTTTCGATCCCGATAATAAGTGTCGAGATGAACCGAAGAGATCCTCGCTCCTACGTTATGGTCAAATTTCTCATACGAAGCGATAGCTGGACGAGTAGTATATTATGAATGATGTGTACTTATGGTTCACAACTTTGATGCGTGTACAGAGTGTTTCATCCACTGATTATCATTTTTACCACCTCATGGACCTCCCAACCGCTCAATATTTAGTATTATCGACATAACTTTTTGAATTTTAGCCTTATAAAAAAAGTGTTCAGAAGTAATATTTTAATACTTGAAATTTCATATTCAATGAGCCCCAACAGTGAAAATTTCGTTAATTTGCAAAAATGAGAAGCTTCGTAATGTAGAAATGGTATTCTTCTTGTACTCTTATACAACGTTTCCTCTGAATTCTCAAAACAGCTAAAGTACAACTTCTTTGTGCTATTGTATTGTTATAAAATCGAACGCCTTACTTTCAATAAATTGCTTAGTATTTCTGAAATAATGTATATATTATTCATAACACAACTCGCCTTTTTTCGGCTTCGCACGTTAAAGTGTTCTGTAATATGGAAGAGGAAGATGGAAGAGTAGTACATGGTCATTGTTGGGCTGATCAAATGGAAAATTTCAGTTGCTAAAGCGGTACTTCTTTGCATTTTTTTTTCAATAGGATTAATATTCAAAAAGTTATTGTCATGATATAATGTTGTGAGGGAAGGGGGGGGGGGGGGGGGGTTTC
>FIZR01020766.1:0-42741 GCA_900060175.1 Ferrisia virgata | reverse complement strand
AGGTTAGGTTAGGTTAGGTTAGGTTAGGTTAGGTTAGGTTAGGTTCCCGGGGGGGTGGACTTCGGTTCACCACCAGCCCTTCCAAGGGAACCGGGCGCGTCCCCAGGTTGCGGATAGGGGAACGGCCAGGGTGCAACTCGGGCCAGCTGCGAATATGGGCTAAGACCCCTAATAAGCAGTCGCGGACAATGGACAGGGGTGCCTTCTAGGAGGAAGTGGGGCAGGGTGTGGAAACCCTGCTCTAGTAAAAGCTTTCCCCGACAGTTGGTATCCCTGAAGCGAGTCGCTCCCGCTATAAGGAGCCTCCCTTGAGGAATATACCCCCTCAAGCCTCCTCTATTCCTTTCCTCTCCTCATCCTCGCTGTCTGCGGTGTATGGACAGCTCTCCTTTCAACTGCATTATCCATCCTATCCATGCCGATGACCATGGGGTTACGCACCGCTCGGAGAGCTTGCATCGGTCCAGGGTTACGTACTGCCACTATGGCCTTCACGTCCTGTTTCCGATCTCGTCTGTTCAGCTCTCGCGTCCCATGGGTTTCTCTCGGCGAAGGCGAGTGTACACCTGCCTCATACCTCCCCTCCTAATAGACCTAGGGGGTCGATTTTTGGATATTTTATACATCTTTGGATTTTCTATCGATTGACTTGAAATAAAATAATTTTCATATTTTTGCTCCCTCAGCACCCCCTCCCCCAAAATGGGGCAAAGCTGAATTTTTATCTAAGGTAGTCCCCACCCATATATATTTAATCCGCTGCCAAACTGACTCGATTGACCGAATTGGAGAGATTTTAAATAATATCGAGCGAAGTAAATGATTTTAATGATCAGGGAAAAAAAATAAAAATAGATATTTGACATGGCCAAAAATTGTCTTAATGGATTTTGTTGGTATCCTCTCCCCCCCCCCACTATCACCCTTGGTCGATAGACTGTGATAGCCAGGTTTTTATTGACAATATGACATAAAAAGTTAAACTAACAACAAGATACAATGGGAGAATTAATTTTGAAAAATTTATCGATTCGAATTTTACATCTTACGGTATATGCAGTTCTTACCTCATTACGTTGTGTATATGTCGCCTAATGAGCCGTTCGAACGTTTAAAATCACTTTAACGCGATGAACTAAATATCATTTTTCAAAACTTTCACTCGTATTTTAAAACAACATGAATTAGTATCATACATCAATAAATATTTAAAAAGGAAAAGAAAACGTCGACTCTTTTTTCTTATGTTTCGTTCGTTCGATGAAAAACCACTGAAATTCGAATACTATGTATTGGTTAATTATCGCGTCGCGACTGGGTAACGTTTTAATAAAATGATTAAAATTGTTTTTAATGTGAACGTAAAAAAATTATTATCGCTTTAACAAGATCGAAGACTCCAACATTGCATTACACACGCTTAAATTTTCTTAATTAATTAATTAAAGATAGGTACCTATGAGTGGCCGTTTTAGATTGATTGGTGTTGGGAGCACGTTTCTTTTTAATGGGAATGAAATTTAACATGATATGAAGAATGAAAGTTGAAATGAGAAAATTGAGTATTTCGAGAGTTGTAAAAACATGTTGTATAATTTTAGTTGTAATCTTGTTTAATGTTAAATTTTCACGGAATTTTAATGTGTAAAATTTAATTCTTGCGCATTGATAGCCTGAACAGAATTATTTCGCTTCGGCATTTGTTGATTTTAAAAATACAAGGTACATTGAAAAACATGCTTCCCACTATTTTAACTTGGAAGGAAACACAGTTGCTCGTGGTCTTTTTGCATTCGTATAACATTCCGGAATACGGTGGCTTTTTATTCGTGTCTATAGGTCTATTTGTTCGTGTTTCATGGCTTAAAAATCAAAAGTACGTAGTAGAATGTTTCAATTTTAGTTTTTGTTTTCATAGTTGGAGGAGGATGTGAAAAAAATTTGGTGTCTTTAACCTCATCCTTACCCCATCTCCTTTTGATTTTAAAGTTCAAATTCCTTTTTTCGAATTTTTTGGTATGAATGTGTCACAGTAGACCACATGGGACTAACAAAACAGTTTCTGCAAAATTTAAAAAATGTAAAGAACATGTGATTTTAGAGAACACGAAGCAACAAAAAGAACAACAAAGTTGAGTAATTGAAGAACAAAACAAAAACAAGAACAATGAAAGCAATTTTACCATTTTTGAAGAACAAGGGAAAAAACCTTGAAAATTCATTTGAAAAAATAAGAATAAAAACAAAAACAACTATTCTTCCATTTTTTTCTTTCTTTTTTTTTGAATTTTAGCTGTTATTTTCTCGGCTTGATATAATTTAAGCGCATCTTAATTGGTTTTTTCCACGGTCTTACTCGTTTTCATCAACTTTTTCATTGATTTGACGACTTTTAGGTTAATTTTCAAAAATTTATGGCGTTGAGTATTGAGTTGTCGAGCAAAAACCAACCAGAACAGAAAACGAGAAAAATGTTTCTAAAACCGTAAAGAACAAAAAAAAAACAAGAACAAAGATTTCAAATTCTGAATAAAAACAATACTAGTAAAAACAAAAATGCTGATTTATGAGAACAATAACAAAAACGAAAATTAAAATATAACACCTTCTATCCTGACCCTGAATAAGATTCAATAAAATTCAAACGGTTAGTTTCAGTTTTTCTGTGGATGTTTTAATGAGATTATTTTTTTGAAATTGATTTGCAAAGCATCAAACTCGACGTAAAAAAGAAATTAAAAATAAAATTAAAAATGAGTCGATTGTTTATTGAAAAAAAAAAAAAAAAAACGAACACCCATCTACCTGCATGTTTTGTTGTCGTACAATCGAAAATTCAAGTACACTAGCCAAAGTAGACCAACTGAATTATTATTCATTACGTTTGTATTTCTCTTCTTTTCTTTATAATTCTCTTTTTCTTTGCTTCGTACATAACGACTTTGGTGTCCATTAGTAATTTTGAATGAATTAAACGATATTAAAATAAAATCAATGTATCGTTTCAGAAACCATTCTCGTCCTGTGTGTGGCCGACTTGTGTGTACTTCTTGTACACAAATCTGGTAAACAGCCTGTTCGTGTTTCGTTATCGTATATCGTAGCCGATAGCTGCTCTACTACGAACGCGTCTTTTCTTTTCACATCTTCCAAGGCAAGACAACAAACTACAAATGATAAGGTGGGAGAAAAAACTGATAATATGAAAAAATTCTACGCTATAATAATTTCGAAGTACACAGTAGTTCAGTACGTTTGGTAAATTGCGTGTATCGTCGAGTTTGTTGTGACCGCATTGACGATTATTGTTTTGTTTGGTTTCACACTAGACGACGACGACGACGACGACGACGACGACCAAGACTCGGTATTACATTTGGTAACTTTCACTTTAAACGGCATCTTTGCAAGTTTGGCTCGTGTCATGGTGTGCTTTTATAAATGTAAATTTCAAAATGAAGTACAAAATTTTCTAGTTACTAGCGACAGTTGTTGACTCGTGTTTCGTTGGCTTTTTCAAGGAGCATCGTGCTCCTTCGTTTAAGTGATAATTATGTTAGTCGCGATGACAACAATGCTTGTCTCTGTGGCTGAACTTTCAAATGTGTTGTCGGTTTTAGCTATTTTAGTATGTTTCTGTGCTATGTTCCTCTTGATTATGAGGTAAGAAGCTTCATTCTCTAGTATTAGCCAGAATATAGTTTACTTTACGTGTACAGCACCAATTATCATCATTGAAATATCATCGCGATTGATAATTTGCAATTGAGGTTAATCCAGTTTACTACACGTTCGTTCGAGCATCGAGCTACATTTCTTTTACGTTTGGAAATAACTATGATTCATAATGTAAACATTGCTTCACTTGAAAATAATATTATCTTTTACGAACATTGTATTGGGTGGGTTATCAATTTTTTTTTTTTTTTTGACGTATATGGTTCCAACGTGAACGTGAACGTGAACGTATCAACGAATGAGCAGAGAGCATAGAGGTCTTGGGATAATAAAATTATATGTAGTGTTGTTATGGGTCAATTGAAACGACAAATAAAAACATTCGTCAGATTTGTGCGTACTTAACGTAATTAAATATATTTATATTTTGTATTAAAATTATAGTACGTTTGTTTTTTTATTTTGATAATGAAAAAAATAAATCATATCGAGTAAATAGTACTATTTTGTTTACGTTATTGAGTAATCGAATGCGAATTGTACAATAATTACGAAATCATCGCACTCGTCGTACTACAAAACGTGTGTTTTTCAATAAAATCGATTTTTAAAAATTCCAAAAAAATCGACAGTTATTTCAGCTCGTACTAAATTTCACTCTTTTTGTTTTTTGATATCGAAACGATTACAATTGCAAATTATCAGAAAGATTGCATTTTTTTAAATTTAAATATTATTATATCTTTTTTAAGCTAATATTTATCATAAGAAGCTTTAAATGTTCGTAATACTGTACAAGTTTATTTTAAACAGTCTTTTTTTTAGAAACATGACGGTCTTCTGGTTACACGGCGAAGATTTCATGTTTTCCAGTTCGGTACATCACGTTCAACAACGTATACCTCAAATGAAAATGATGAAAGTTCATATACCGTTTACTTTTAAATTACAAGAAAGCTCGACAGCTTCGTACACAGGTAAAATGGGCCCTTTTTTTCATTTGTGCTACCGTTTTCGTTTTTTTAGTTTTTTGTTCGCTGCACATTGTACCATCGTACGTATAATTAGCTCATCTGTTTTATTTTATCACTGAACCGGTTCTACTGGTAGGAATTAAGATCATCTTCGATTCCCTCAGCACATTTCCATTAAGCTGCGTTTAACCTTGTTTTTTTTTTAAAAAAAAAAAAAAAAAAAAAAAAAAAAAAATACTCTCAACATCGATCTATAATTTCTAGGAAACTTTACACAAATAGTTGCTAGTATATGTGATGTATGTATCTATGGTATCATATAATCTAGAATATTCACTGTCACATGTACCTGTTAAAAGGGGGAAAAAAGAATCCTCTTTGGTCTTCGTTGGTATAGCAAAAGTCACATTTACCTGGTGTAAAATTTATACATCAGTTTTATATATCGTGTAGAGAGGTGTGTTTTTTTCTTCGCCAATTTTAGTAATGCACAGGTCGTAGTCGGTTTGGATAATTTACCAAAGTAGTGTTTATTTGTGTAATTACTCGGGTGGTCTGTACGATTGTCGCAGTCGCTGTCTCATTTCAATGATTTTTGACCTTCGACAATGGATAGTAACTATTAAAATTTTCCCCAGTTACAACATATGTCTTCGTAAACACGATGGTTGTGTTTTTTTTTTCGGGCTGTAATGTTGTGATTTATGATTATGTTGGTGTAATTATTATTAAATTTAAAGCTTGAAGTTAGTGTGCTAAAAGGCTTATTTGCTAGATGAAATTATTATCAGAATGAGGGAATTTTTCCTACGAACTATTTCAAGGATGGTAACGCGTGGTGTTGAGAGGATTATTTTTTATGCGCGTAGATTTGGTTGTAGTTTTCAGGTTACAGTGTTGTATTTATCATGGTCCTGCCACAAGAGTCGTAACATAGAAATCGAGATTAGTAAAAGCATAGATCTATAGCACTTATAGAGAGGAATTCAACGTAATACCCACTCGAAGACCCAGTTTTCCTCAGAGCTGGCATTGTACAGACATCTAAACATTTAACAAATGAGCAATTACGAAATTTCGAACTGATCATCAATCTAAATAGTGGACCTTGTAGACAAAAATTTTTCCTACGAATTTTGTTGCATACATATTTTGCCTATCTCCATTATTGAAGGGGCAGCATTTGTTTGAATTTTATGAGTACCTTTGAATAATTAAGATAGGCATATTTTATATACAGCTGAAATTTTTACAATAGTTGTCTACTACGAGGCTCGTCATTCAAAGCTACGATTTGTGCAATTTTTTTATTTTCAAAATTTTACACGGGGGTCATGGGAGCAATGCACAGTGGTCCTCTAGATCCCTCAAAACGCGCGAAATTCAATATTAAAGCTCAATATATCGCAATCAGGGTTTTCGAGGTCGTAAATTACGAATCTGACCCAGAAAAAACTGAATGTACTTACCTAATTTCAACTTCCTAGCTCAATTTGAAGGGAAGTCGTGCGAGGAACGAACTAAAAAACAAAAAACGACCCATTCCCCACTTTTTTGGGACTGTAAAGGAAGTGAAATGTGGTTGAGAAGTCGAGACCCTCAAAGGACACATCTGGGACCTCCACTAAATATACACACCTAATTTAAAGTTCCTAGCTCAATTTGAAGGGGAGTAAGTGAGGAACAAACTCAAAAAATGAGAAAACCAGATCAATAAACCACTTTTTTGGGGCTATAACAGAGTGCAATGGAGCTGAAAAGTCATTTAAGGCCCCAATTAAATTTACAAACCAAATTTCAACTTCCTAGCTCAATTTGGTGGGGAGATGGGAAGGAACAGTCATTTTTCAAGGTGAAAAAGGGAGGAAACCTTCATGTGTCCCCTCCTAATTGACTTAGGAGGTTGATTTTTGGTCATGTTATGCAAATTCTGATTCTCTATCAATTTGTTTAAAAAAGGGCAATTTTTGCGCTTTTGACCCCTCAGCACCCCTTACCCTAGATTGGGGCATAACTGAATTTTGTACTAAGTTCATCCCCGCTCATATGTATCTAATCTGCCGTCAAACTGAGCCCATTGACTGAATTGGAGCGATTTTGGCCGGTATCGAGCGGAGTAAATAATTTTAATATTTGAGAGGAAAAAAAAATAATAAAAATAAATATCTGACATGACTAAAAATTGTCTGAATGGTCTTCTAGGACTCCAAAAGGGATTTTGTTGACATCCCCCCTCATCTGTCGTTGGTCAATAGACTGTCATGAGCTGGTTTTCATTGATAATATGGCATAGAAAATCAGGCCAACAATTCAAGACAGATATAATCATTAAGGAATTAACCACTTTTTCACTTATAAATCATGGAAATGCAAATAAATGCAAAAACTACGTTAAAACCGTGCTCGGGGTACTCAGGACTATCACTCTAGGTTTGCTTCATATACTGTTGATCTAATTTATATTACTAAAATCGCCAAAATGCTAGTATCATTTAATCTATTGTTATCAAATTACAGCTCGTAACAGCCCAAAAACCAAATCTAGCATGAAAAAGTACTCATTTTGGGGAATTTTTTTCACTATTCAAGTTTTAAAATTTGCTAATTTTACTACGAACTATATACACGTAGAATATAAGTGCTCGTAGAAGCAAAATAACAGACTGCACCCCCCCCCCCCCATCGACACGCGTTCAGAAGTGTATAAATGTGGGTGAAGTAATTCGATTGCTCTTTTTTGAACAATTGGTATTTTTATAATAATTCGATACCGTTGTCACATTGATCAGTAGAGATTTTTTTTGTCTATTTCGCGCGTTTTGAGGGGTCTACAGGACCACTCTGTGCAATGTAAAATTTTGAGAAGGAAAAATTTGTCTAAATGTTGATTTTGAACAAATGGGCCTTGTAGTAGGCAATTTTTGCATCTGTTTTCGTTTTATACAAAATTTGCCTATCTTTGTTATTTAAAGGAGCTCGTAAAATTCAAACAAATGCTGTCCCTTCAAAAATGGAGATAGGCAAAATGTGTATGCAACAAAATTCGTAGGAAAAATTTTTGTCTACAAGGTCCACTATTTAGGTTGATGATCAGATCGAAAATTTTGAAATTGCTCATTTGTTCAATTTTTATATGCCTGTAGGGTTCTATGCTAATACCTATTTCGATTTCTTTGACTCGTTTCGCAGGTTTCAAAGCTCGATGATGAAATCATACCCATAACAAATTTATATCAGAAATGTATGCGATTTCGATGTCTTATCTTAGTTGAAAATAAAAATTAGTCGTTCGAATTATGAAATCATCAAATTGATGTTGATAAAATTTTTATATCACTCGTAAAGTGAAAATGTGTACAGAAACGTGATGTTAGAACTACACACGTAAACGAAAGATGAGTAAAACCATATGAAGTTAATTTGGTTCTTTATTTGATAGCGTTAAAATTTCTAATGTCGTAGCAGAAAAATGCTAAATTAATTCATTACCAACGAAGGAAATCTAAATTAGCTTATAGAATAATATCGTAACCTTTTTCACCTCTTTTTTTCCTTCTATCCATTTGGCATTATCTATCAATTCAAGAAACAAGCTCACTTTTTTTCGGAAGTGTTACGATTACGAAATTTTGAGTTCGTATTACAAAGTTCAACGTTGACAATTTTCTGTTGCATGCTACTGCCCTATTGACATCGAAAGGGCAAATAGTCTAGGCAATTACTAGCGTATAATTTGTTTGCTTGAAATGTACACGATTGTTCCTGTATAATTATTATTTCGAACGTCCTTTCCTCGCGGCTCTTTCGTTCTATTTCGTAATGTCACAAGTGCATATATTGTGTCATATGTGTCGAAAGAAAGGGTTAGAAAAACATGTGTATAAGAGAGCTGTTCTTTTAAAGGACAATAAGTACAAGAAAAAATTTAAATAATTACGCGAGTGTTCCTTTGTTACGTTATGAAATTTGCTAATTTTTTTTTAATTTTTATTTGGTCATGAAAAAGGTTGTTTTGTGATGAAATGTTTGACGATGTAAAATTTTAAAATGAAAATTTAATTTTCTAAAAATCAAAAATTTGGTTTAATAAGAAAGTTAACGAGGTCTAAAAATAATAATCATCGGTAGGAACAAAAATGATTATGTGGACCAGCTTCATAAGTTGCACTAGAAACGAGATATGAATTTTTGAAAAGTAAGATACCCCAAAAAATTAGTATTTTCGTAGCTGTACATTTTTCAAAAATTCATATCTCACTTCCAGTGAAACTTACGAAGTTGATCCGTATGACATTTTTCGTTCAGCTTGGTGACTACTATTCTTAAAACGCAACAATTTTCATACCAACCAAATTTTTAATTTTTGTAGAATTTTTGAAATTTTTTCATCTCGAAATTTCAAAATATTTCAAAAATTTACATCCTATTTCAGATGCAATGTACGAAATTGGTCCATCTAAGCTTTTTTGAACTATCCAGTACCTTGCCTAACTCATTTCCGACAGTTTTGGAACATGTGACCTTTGAAGTTGGACCCCCTCAAATGTGACTTTAAAATTGACCTTGAAATTTTAAAATGCTTTTGTATGGTTCTATTTTTAAGCGAACAAGTTGAAAAAATTTATCGTACGTTATTTGGAGTATTTTGCCTTCTCTAGAATTTTTTCGGCTCATTTTTCCCACTCATTGTGAATTTTAAACAACTGAGGTGATTTTTAAAGGATCCATAGGGTTACTAATTCCAGAATTTGTTTCGAAAAATACAAGAATAGAATACTACAAATATTCGTGCAATATTTTTTTTCAAATTTTCGGCAAAAAAATATAATCCTGCTAAGTCTTTTTTAAATTTCAAAATCTATGCTAAACTTATTTTGAAAATCTGAGATCAAGGGCATTTCGTTACACTTATCAGGGAGTACCCTTTATTCGTGATGCTTGCAAGGACGACTATCGACTAATCTCAACTGCTAAGAAACGATATTTTTGTAGGGTACAATTTCGGTGAAAAATAATGAGTAAATCTCTAATCGGTAATCACTTCTAAAACAAACGAATAATTAACACCTGTATAATGAAAATTTCATTAGCAATACTTAATCATGAAAAATACCAGTAGTTTGTTTTTCTGTGATAATTCTTCACTGATGACTCATATCATTGTTTAATATTTCATGACGAGAAATGCATTTTTTTAGAAATTATCGATTCATGCACTAACGATACGATAATCGAAACTCTCTTTCCATGATTTATTTTTCTACGTACTGACTCGGTGTTCCTATAAATATGATTTTCGAAAATTCCCAAAATGTATACGTAATCTGGGCAAATTACTTCCTGTCATTAGCTTCATTAGTAGTTCTCGTATTTGGCCAAAAATATATAAAGAGCCGTATTTATAACCTACCCAAATACGGTCCCTTCTCTCATATACGATACACTAGTAGTCTTTGCAGTAATTGAAAAAGAGAAAAAATATATTATAAATACGAATATATCCTATGCATTGCTGATTGAAATTCAAACAGTGGTAGTGTAAAATGAAATAAAATGAAAATAAAAAAAAAACGCAAGGTAGTAAAAAACGTGTCTGCGGTCGTTGTCTATTTGTTATTATTGGCTTTATGCTTTTCGAATAATATCATGTTCGTATGTTTACTGATAAACCTCCTATATCCTGTGGATTGTTGTTTGTTTACCATATTGGATGGTAGGTATTTCAACTTGGCTTCCCTATAGTCTATGATTCAAACACGAAAAAGTGTTCGTACAGCGATCTTTTTTGAGAACCAAAAAATTGAGCTAACAAAATATCGATACTATTCGCCTTATTCGAAAAAGTGTAGTTTCAAAATTTCAACTCCGAACAAGGCGGAGAGGGAGGATGGACCCCTAAAAAGGTGATCTGGGGGACATGGCCCGAACCAAAAAAACTCGACGGATTTTGGTTGAGGTACTTCCTCCGATATCGAATTCCCGTAGCATCCTGCACAATTGCATTCTATTGCCCTTGAAGTGTAATTTTTATGCATTTTGGACGATTTTTGACATTAAAACAACTCTCTTATTCAAAATATAGGCGAGAATCCAAAAAATACTCGTTAATTTTGTCGAATAAAACTATTTAAAGTCGATTCCCGCAAAAATGGCCGAAAAATTACTACACAATGCGAAGTAATGAAAATGAACAGGTTGGTCATCCCGCTCTCTCCCCTCCAAAATTAGGTCCTAAAATACTTGCTCAAAAGTAGCAATGTGATATATCAAATTAGGTCAAAATTTCGCGCTGAATCCGAAAATCATCATCATTTTTGATTTCGACCTCCCTCCATGAAGTTCTGTCCCCAAACTTGAATTTGGGGGGAAAATTAAAGAAGTGACACCATTTAGATGAAACGTAATTAGAATGCACGCAAATCAGACAACTGCGGCTGATTAGTTTCAACTCTCAGCATACCTTGGCCCTTCACAAAAAATTTCCATCGCCCGTTCAACCCCCCCCCTCCTTTCCCATTATGAAAAAACATTCATTTAAAAACAGAAATGTAGCTTATCGAAATGGTTTAAAATTTCGCTCATGTTATAAAACGAATTTTTTTCAGGTATGATGCGGCAGGGGTGGGAGGTACGAGGGGTAAAAATTTTTTTCCGAATTGATACGTCCTGCAAAAGTGGAACTGATCGACTGCTACAGTCTAACGTGTGTAAATTGTAATTACGTTTCATCTAATAAGGTCAATTATTCATTTTTCCTCCTTCAAATTGTAGTTTAGGGGCAAAACTCCACCGGGGGGAGGGGGGTCACACATTCGAAAATGATTACCATTTTCGAACTCAACACGAAATTTTAAACCATTTCGACTTACCGCATTTCTGTTTCTAAATGAATGTTTTTATCGTGATAATGGGGGAGAGGGGGGTTGAATGAGCGATGGAAATTTTTTTGAAGGGTCAAGGTATGCTGACAGTTGAAACTAATCAGCCAAAGTCGTCTGATTTGCGTAAATTTCAATTACATTTCATGTTAATGGTGTCACTTCTTTAATTTTCCTCTGAAATTCAGGTTTGCTGGCAGAACTTCATCGAGGGAGGTCAAAATCAAAAATGATGATGATGTTCGGATTCAGCGCGAAATTTCGACCTAATTTGATATATCACATCGCTACTTTTGAGCGAGTATTCGATGGCCTAATTGGAGGGGGGGGGGTTGACCAACCTGTTTATTTTCATTACTTCGCATTGTGCAATAATTTTTCGGCCATTTTTGCGGGAATCGACTTTAAATAGTTTTATTCAACAAAATTAACGAGTATTTTTTGGATTCTCGCCTATACTTTGAATAAGAGAATTGTTTTAATGTCAAAAATCGTCCAAAATGCATAAAAATTACGCTTCAAGGGCGATAGAATGCAATTGTGCAGAGTGCTACGGGAAAAAATTACACATTCGATATCGGAGAAAATACCTCGACCCAAATCCGTCGATTTTTTTTTAGTTCGGGCCATGCCCCCTCAGATCACCTTTTTAGGGGTCCACCCCCTCTCCCCCTTGTTCGGAGTTGAAATTTTGAAACTACACTTTTTCATACAAGGCGGATAGTATCGACATTTTGGCAGCTCTATTTTTTGATTTTTAAAAAAGAACGCTGCGCTGAATTCGATTTCTAGAACGTTTTTTGGTGTTTGGATTGTAAACTACTACGTTTTTTTATCTGTGTCGCATTCATCTATCTTTGGTTTTGTCGTCGCGAAATATGCTCGAGAAGGGAATCTGAAATTGTGAAAAAAATGTGTATCATTTGTATCATATAATGATGGTTTATAGTTGAGTGAGAGGATGAAAAATGGCCGATATGTGATGACCTGAAGTGTCACGGTAAACATGTATTATGTCTATGAAGGCACGCCGGCCGGTAGCAATAGTGACAACCGTTGTCAAACATGTCCTCATATTGTCATCTTCAGGTCATATTTATATTTATGTATATGTGAGTATGTATGTATGTAGTATGTATAGCTATCAACTAGATCTGGCTGCTTTGCTTTATAGTTAGCTACGACAAGCTGTAAGTACTGCAGAAAGAGGAAAAAAAATTTCACTCTACACGTTTCGACGATCGATCATTTTCGAAAGCAGCCAAATTGATCGATACGAGCAGAATGGCAAGTCGATCTTTTGTCACATGCTGATACGAGATTATCTATTGCTGGAATATTATCCGTTATAATATCGGAGAAATTCGACGCACCGTCGTAATTTGCCTAGTTCATGGTTACGGTTTTTTTTTTTTTTTTTTCACCCAGCAAATCATTCGACTTGTTGTTGCACATTACGCGACGACGATGAAGAGAGAAAAAAATTTATACCGGTCGACGAGCGACGATAAGGTATTAAAATATGATCCAGCACAATGTAGAGAAGATTACGATACGCGGGATGTAAAAAAATTTTCACCGCAGTATTTTTCCTACCGATACGATGGAGATTAGGAAGATGGTACCAGGTATCTCTCTAGTCTCTAGCTCTACCTTTACCTGTACACCTACTGTTGTTTTCGCTTACAATATCCGTTAGTTTAAAATGAAATGGACTGGACTGAACTGGACAGGACGTGGATATGCACCGGAACATGGTCCGTGTAATTACCGCACCTCGTCGTATCGACGTCGTCCCGTACGAAAACAAAAAACCACTTTCTCCCGATATTTTAGCGTTCGCAGCGAGGAAGCGCGCCAGGCGATAAGGCGACCATTGCCAGACGGTGGAGGAAAATAACGGTATAAGACAACTGGTTCGTTACCGTTTCTCCGGCGAATGCGAATCTCGCCAATACGTTCGCCATACGTAATACAGGATGCCGCTCAGCGCCGCAGCCATTTCGATGATCGAACTTTATGACGTCCGGCGATGGCTTATAATTACCATTAGATCATGGTGTATCCCAATTAACGTGATACTATCATCTGGATGGATATAATGGCAACCTTGATACGGATTATTTATTAACCTATTTATTTTGCACGAGAAAATTTTTCGTTTCTTGGAAATAGTTGGGTAATACGATCGGCATCGGATCGGTAGTCATTCGGATTGATCCTCATCGCAATGTACCCAGAGGAGGAAATTATCAAGATCTTATTTTGTAATTCGAGTAGATAGAAATTTTAATCGTCGAAAATGAAAAATGAATAAAAATTATCGTCTGTCGATGTCGACTTGTAATTTATCCGACCGAAGAGCAAGGTCAGTGCGTGAAAATTTTGCACGCTTGTTTGGTGATCTTCTATTTGATGTGGATTTGAACATATTACTACTACTACTACTACTATAACTCCAAGTTATGATGCTAGATGCTCTCTGACGTAGGTTGGTAAATAAGAATCGATTCTTATTTCACCGTATCGCGTCGCGTCGAGTCTCTTATAATGATCCGGTTTCTCGGATTGTGTAATGAACTGTGCCATGCGGATAACTTGTTTCATAGGTTATAAAATTTTTTACGAAACTCGATAAAAAGTGAAAGCGAACGACCGATTGAAAATTTTACTCCCATATACGTGTACGAAGAAAAGCAACGAACGTGCGTTAAGGATGTCGTATATACTGCTCTTGACAGCTGAAATTTCACTGTGAAGAAATTTCATCTGCTTTGAAACGATTGAAATTTTCCCATGATTCGCCATGTGTATAATTTTTCAGCCTAATTTTAGTGAAATACTTATCATATTCATGTAAACGTAACAATGTTTTTTTCTAATCAGGAGATGTTTGGGGTGGGGGGGGGGGGGGTGCGATGGAGCTATAAAGTCGACAACTCCGAAAAGTACATTTATGACCAATACAAAATCTATACACCAAAATTTCAACTTCTCTGCTCAATTTGGAGGGGAGTTATGCGAGGAACAAAGCCAAAAAATAAGAAAAATCGATTAAAAAAAGGTACATTTTTGAGGCTGTGAGGGAGTGCAATTGGTCTTAAAAGTCGAAATGCCCAAAAGACACATCTATGGCGGTCCTTTCTTAGTCTACATACCAAATTTCAACTTTGTAGCTCAATTTGGAGGGTGGATAGGGAAAGAACAACTGTTTTTCCAGTTCAAAATGAGGAAAACCCCTCACATCTCCCCTCCCAATTGACCTAGAAGGCTGATTTTTGAATATATTATACAACTTTGGATTGTTTTACTATTACCTCAAAAAGGAATAATTTTCGCAATGTTAGCCCCTCGGCACCCCTCCCCCAAAATTTGGGCACGACTGAATTCTAACACCGAGGTCAACCCCACTCCAGAATATCAAATCCATCGCCAATGGAAGCCCATTACCCAAATTTGATAGATTTTGGTCTGTATCATGCTGAGTAAAAGATTTTTAATTTCAGGATAATAAAAATAAAATAAATATCTGATTTGGCCAAAAATGGTCTTAGTGGCCTTTTATGACCCCACAATGGATTCTGTTGGTACTGTCCGTTACCCCGCATGCGCCGTAGGTCGCGATAGACCGTAATATTTTGATTTTAATTTACAGTGTGACGTAGAAAATCAAGCTAAAAAATGATAAAGGGGTTGGATAGAGACTGATGAAATGAGTAAAAATGGTTCTATGAATAAGTTACCCAACTCAGAATTTGAAGGGGAAATGATTCAAAAAAAATTGACCACTTTTTTTAGGGGAAAATTCCAGATGATAGATATGTAACATATCCGTATCAACATTTTAACATAAAATGCAGAAATCATTCACAATCATTTCTAGCAAAATTTAAATTACTATGTATGCAATCATCATCAACACCGAGTTTTTGGTCAAAAACTTCAATTTGAAAATCAAAAACTTTTTGACATGGATATGTCTTATGGCTGGGGGGTCATTCCGTGAAAAGGTTACGTTTTTTGATTTTTGGACCCTGAGTTGAGTATTTTAAAATGGAAAAAATGAAAAAAAAAATTGATGACTTTTTGCACTTAATGTTGAAATTTTAACGTGGATATGAATTAATGAAATTGAAAAATAACAATTTTTTCAATGAGACATGCATGACCATATTTTAACATAAAGTTCCAGAGTCATCAATTTTTTTCATTTTTAAAATTTTACAATCTATTTTTTTTCCATTTTTCATTTTTAAAAACTTTTCCGATTTATTTTCTTAGGCATTCATGTTAACATTATAACAGTGATTGCCAAAATTATCAATTTTTCTTATTTTTAAAATTTTTCAATTTTTTTAATTAAAAAAAAAATTGTTAATGTTTGTTATTTTTTTCATTTTTCAATTTTTCTAATTAGACATCCAAGTCAACAGTTCTATATTGAGTGTAAAAGTCATCAATTTTTTTCATTTTTCAAATTTTCAAATTAAAAAAAAATTTTTTATTCTTTTATTTTTTTTACATTTTTATTCAACTTGAGCATTTTAAGATAAAG
The DNA here is from genome assembly GCA_900060175.1 of Ferrisia virgata. Taxonomy (NCBI): domain Eukaryota; kingdom Metazoa; phylum Arthropoda; class Insecta; order Hemiptera; family Pseudococcidae; genus Ferrisia; species Ferrisia virgata. The sequence goes on along the minus strand of FIZR01020766.1, from coordinate 26,656 downwards.
TGCAAAGATATATCCATGTCAGCATTTTTACAGAAAGTGCAAAAATCATTCATAATCATCTTTCATCGTGAATTTTATCATCGTAACATTAAAAACGTTACACTTGAAAAATTCCCCCCCCCCCCTCAGATCTAAGACATATCCATGTCAAAATAAAAAAAAAAGTTTCACTTTTAACATTCCACAACGTTCCTCTGGACCTGTTTTTCGAATTATTTTATTGTAACCAGCCTATTCCTAGAAAAAGTTTGAGTAATTCTGAGCACGTGAGATACATCGTTTTTCCACGCGTCACCGTGGGCGTGAAGCAGTGTCCCGCGTTATCGAACTGTTTAGCACTTTTTGTGTGCGATACCTGTACAGTTTTTAATTTTTTTGACCATCTTTCACTATTTCCAATATTATGAAATTTCTACGGTGTGTTCTGCTTTTTCTCAAGGTGCTCAGAAAAAAAATCTGGTAGTGAAAATTGGCACAAATGAACCGATTTCGAGATAAAGCTGTTTTATTGTGAAAAATTTGTTCAATTTTTTTCGGTAATTCTTATACTGTTATTTTTTTTTTTTAAGATGCTGAGTACGAACTTCACTTTGAAAATTGCCCTAACAAATTTGCTAGAAAAAAATTCGTAATCGGTGCCATATTAGTTCTTCGGTAATTATGATTTGAAAATTTTCTAAACGCGTGTAACAAAAACAATAATCGTTGGAAAAAATTGAAAAAAATCGTGTTTATAAATTCCATTAGTACCTACGAAGTCACCGTAAAAATTTCAATTTTCTACCTTGATTATATGCGACGAGAAAAAAAAAAAAATTTCCTTAAAATAGTGAAACTTTAACCTTCAATAATTTTTAAACGGTGAGGTTTATCAAAAAATTGTAAGAGACCTTTTTTGTAGAGAATTCAATTTCCTACAAGTATATGAGATGAAATTTTTTTTTCATATAGTAGACACCAAGATATGAAATTTTCTTTATAAAAAGTGCTAGCTGAAAAACACGTTTTTGCCCATATCAGCTGGAAATAAGTGCAACGGTTGGGTAAAAATTTGGTCCACATTTTTTCTCGATAGAGTCTACATTTTGGCTTTGGAATCGTTTGAAAAGTTTCTGCTGGCAAATTTGACCTCTTTACCCTGCCATAGCCTTTTCAGCTGCGTTTTGAGGTGTTTTGAACGCACGAGCAAAAAGAAAAAAAAAATAGTAATAATATTTTGCACGTTTGAAAAAATATTTTCGATTGTATTTGCTGATCGCATATCATTACAATGTTCCTCTTCACCTCTCCAACGTCCAGATTGATTTTTCGATATGCCCCTGTGGCGCATTTCAAGTCTATAGTTCGTCGAATTACTAGACACACCTTCTTACGTACTTGTCTAATGTATGTAGGTATAGGTACTTACGCTCGTGCAATAATTGAACCAGGTATTTTAAAATCGACTATATTTTAAACGTCGGTAATCATCATTAGCAACGAACCGAAGAAGGGAAGAAAAGAGCGGGTAATAAAATTTCTTAGCAATTTTTCAGAGGGTTTAGATATGGTAAGTGTTGGGTACATTTTGTTTTACGCCCTTGAAGTATTAATGCGAACCATCGTCGACGCCATCTCAATTTGCATATAAATCTCATTTTCGAAATTAATTTACCCAGACTGAAAGCGCTCAATTTTGTGTAAGGTCAAAGTAGGAGCTGTACTTCGCGATGATCGTTATCAGTTCTCTAGTCTATGCTGGTATACGAGCTAAGTATATCTTAATGGGAGACCTGTAGGGCTACTGTAATCCTACATGACGGATATGTTCGAGTATTATAAGATTTACGGTGGAGTAGAATTTCAGTTTTTTGTTTTGTTTTTTGTTTTTTGTTTTTTTTTGTTTTCTGGCCATCTTTTAAAGAAAATTTATAACTTACCGCATAAATCACTGTAACAGTTCAAATTACTCGTATAAGCTGGGCATGGTGGTGGAAGTGTAATTAAAATGGCGAGAATCGTGATTTGAATAATTTGTAATCGGATCTCGTCTTAATACGTTGATTTCTTTGTATGTATGTACGAGAATGTAATGGTGTATGGTATACATAGCGGTAGCAATTTTTTCATACATTATCGAGTCTTAATATAATTACCAGGTTTACGTCAATGTGCCGACCAAATTACCTCGTGAAATTATTTGGTCGAGGTACTGTACAATGTGCATGTACATGCTACACATACATAATACTTATATATGTATAATATACTTTTCGCAAATTAAGGTAATAAAACAAAGGAAAACATTACTCATTTCGGTTAACTCTTTTTTTCTGTTTCGCTTTCTGCTGCGTGTTCGAAACATACGTATAATAATTTTTTATTCTTATATATATATATAATAAGGCGCTGTGGGATACTTCCTGCGCCAAACGCACTCAGCACATACTTAGTACTTATTCTACTTACCTACCTTGTACCTACTGAGTCTTTCTAACAGAATTTCGTTTTCTTCTTGTTAAACGATTATGAAAAAATACTAAACGGCGATGATGGTTATTTATCGCGAAATCCGTAGTCGGAAAATATGTCGAAACCAGGTGATGAATTGTTTTTCGAGTATCGCGAGTCGAAATGACGCGTTGTATAGTCGCAAAGATGTGCTGACAAATGTTAAATAATGGTCGGTCGGTCGTTTTATTTGTTTTCCTTCTCTTGCTCTAGGTGTTCTGCTTCATTCGAGGCGAAAAATACAGTACATTGGTGTCCGTCGAATACGTCAATGAACTGAAAAAACAATAGTGGAAATACCCGCTGTAGGATGGTGCGAGAGATTAAGTGTGATTTACCCCTCCTCTCCCCTACGGAGTCAGCTTGGATCAACGAGTAGTGTTCTACGTAAGAGAACTCCTACGCTTACAGTTAACAAAAGTGAAGAGTTTGAAATGAGTGCGAATCACGTAGGACGTGGCTGAAGTACGTATATGAATGAATTCGATGATTTTGTGCTAGAAGATGATACCAGATATGATGATTTGATAAAAGTTGTGGTGTGGGATAAGGGGCTCGTGGTACTAGAGAGGAGTACAACAGCTACCTCCAAAAGGCACATCTAGAGTCCTCACTGACGGTGCATGTCTAATTTCAACTTCTTAGCTCAATTCGAAGGGAAGTTATGCGATAAAAATCGACCATAAAACCACCTATTTTGGCTGTAAGGAGGTGAAATGAGATTGAAAAGTCGAGACCCCCAAAAGGCACATCTGTGACCCCTACTGAATCAGTTAAAGTTCCTAGCTCATTTTGGAGGAGAGCTATGCGAGTGTAGGGATATAAGGGAAGTTTTTTACCCCATATCCGTGCATGGTAGTTTAGCCCTTAGTGTGGTAAAAACCCTGCGCTGTCGGACACGTGATGGTGGTCCGCAAAAAAAACCCTAAAATGCGAGACCCAGCAGGGTTGAAATCACTCGACAGCTTGAGCTTGCAGAATATACTTGTTTCAATACTTGTGTTAGTTGTGTTGCTTTACTCTCTCGCTCAACGGTCAGCCTCTCAGGGTACGTACGGATCAGGATCCCTTTCGGGTACGTGCGGACCTTCCGGTACGTGTGGGTCAGTTTCTCTAGGTAGGTGCGGGCCTTTTGCCAGGGTTCCTCCATAGGTACGTGTGTATCCGTCCGATACATGCGGGCCGCCCTCTTTAGGTACGTGCGGGCCAGAGTTATAGGATAGATCCGGACGGGATGTTGGTACGGACGGATCAGTATACGCACGGACCTTCAGGTGGGGGCGTACGCTTCTCTCAGGTACGTGGATATCCTTCTGATACGTGCGGACCAGTGTTGTTAGGCTAGATACGAACGGATCGGTATACGCACGGGCCTGTATGTACGGGCATATAGCTCGTGATTTTTTATGAGACCCCACAGTGGAGAGGTTAGCTTCTCGCTACTCACTCCGCCCGCGTGCCTCTTCCCTTGCAAACGATCGTAGTACATCTGCACGAGGAAGAAACTCAAAAAATAAGAAAAATCACAAAAAAACAGATTTACAGGGCTTTGGGGGGGGGTGCAATGGAGCTGAAAAATCAGGACCCCCAAAAAAGGTACACCTAGGACCCCTACTGAATGTACATACCAAGTTTAAACTTCTTAGCTCATTCTGCTGGGGAGATAGGGGAGGACAGGTTTTTTACAGGGTCAAAAAGGGGGAAAACCCTCATATCTCCCCTCCTAATTAACCTTAGAAGTTGATTTTTGGATATGCTATGCAACTTTGGATTCTCTATCGATTGGCTCAAAAGAATAATTGTTGTGTTTTTTTGCCTCTCGGGACCCCCTTCCCCCAATATTGAGCGTAACTGAATTTTGACTCAAGGTCATCCCCACTCATATATATCTAATCTGCCGCCAGACTGAGCCGATTGACCGAATTTGAGCAATTTTGGTCGGTAAAGAGCAGGGTAAATGATTTCAATTAGTTCGGGGGAAAAAATGAAAATAAATATCTAACATGGTCAAAAATTGTCTTAATGATCTTCTGGGACCACAATGCGGATTTTGATGGTAATTCCCCCTCCCCCTCTCACCCCCATTGGTCGATAAACTATAATAGCATGATTTTCATTGACAATCAGACATCGAAAATCAGGCTAAAAATTATTTTTAGGTTTCTCACTCTATTTTACACCGCTCGGAATTTTTTCAGATTTTTTCGAGTGGTGGCCTATGCATGACCCGTCGTTTTAGTACTTTAAAATTATAAGTAGACCTATATGCGCAGATGGAAATCCATGCGATCTAAATGTTGAAAGCAGTTTTATGATTTATTTCTGTTCTTAAACGTTCAAACAAAAAATTTTGCTTGGGCACTTACTTTTCCTATCCTCGCTTTACCTCCTCACATTTGACCGGTATTGAAAAATTTTTTGAATGAAATTTGTAGCTTTATGTATCAGGAATATTTCGAGTTATGTGCAAAATTTCGCTCAGATCATTCCCCCCCCCCCACTGTTTCAGAAATTGTCCGTCAAAAACATACCTAAAATCGATTATTTCTATTTTACATCGAAATTGGCCAACATGCGACCATATTCGATTTGATGAAAGTTTTTCAGAATAGCAAAGAGAATACATACACCTGTTCGAAATTTAGTAACTTTCAACCCTTATCCGCATTGTAAACGCCCCTAGGTCGAGAGGTCATTATAGTGGTCGAAAAAATCTAAAAAAATTTCAGTTTACTCCCCTCTAGTGCATCTATCTACGGGTCAAGTTTGGTAAAAATCGGTTGAAAACCCAAAGAGATGGAATTTATAGCTTGAAAATCAGTATTTTGAGGCCTCTGCCTATGTGGGGTGTGCTAAAAATTCGTTTTTGTGCTCTAAAATCATCTTCTAGGTAGGCGAGTCGAATGGAATAAAAATTTGGTCAAAGTTCCACCAAGGGCTGAATGATCCCCTTACCACAGTAGAGCCTTGTATACGTATTTTCGATGTTGTGATAATCGCCCATTAACGTATTTTTATGTTTGACCAATATTCCTTTGAGAAAAACTAATTGTTTTTATTTTCTTTGGAAAAATTAGAGAAATATTTTGACTAAAATGTGACCAATTGTTGAATCGTTCGAATTTTTTCTTCTATTTTGGCCATTTTACTATTTTTTATGGCGTTCAATTTCACGTGGAAAAATATATACGAGTTGAATTTTAAATTCAAGTAGGAAGTAAAACAATGTTATTTAAGATTAAAGATCATTTTTAGGGGGAATAACAAACAGAACATGAGTCGAATTAACGAATTATTCAACACAAAGTTTAGCTTTTACGCATGTAATGACCTCTATTAACCAAACTTTTCCCATTAATCAAGAAATTACACGTGGTTAAACAGGTCAATACCCTTGTTCACTGGAGTATTATCATGTGACCGAGAAAAATTTTTCCCGGTTCGTTGTATTTTTCCTTGTACATTCTCGTAGAAGCTCGTATTTTTTACGTATTTTAGATAATTTTTTTTTTTATGTAATTTATTAATTTTCTTTCTGATTAGGAGCGTGTAGAAGAGAAATTTCAGGAATGGCAGCAAATTGGAAAGACGCCAATTTGAATCGTGAAGTACAAAAACTCAATCACAAACCAATATCTCGTTCTTCAATTATCTAGGTTTCATGAGGGCGGGGGGGCGTCAAAGTATGATTGTATCAAAATCTCTCTTTTGGTACCCTTTTTTGAAGCCTTTCGTAAAATTATAAAGAACAGGTCTCTAAAGGACAAGTGCTTATTATAAAATTTGTTTTGTGATCAATATATGAAGAATGGATTGTTCAAATGTTCAACCATTTTCACAAGATCAAAAAGGGAGAAAACTTTCACACTTGTCCTTCTAATGTAGATAGGATGCTAATTTTAGGATATGTTAATGTAACTCTTGATTCCCTATTGATTGATCCCAAATTTGGACCAAACTGAATTTTGACCTAAGGTCATCTTTACTCATGTGTATTTTATTTGCCATCAATCCTACCACGTCGATCGTATTTGAGCGAGTTCGGTCGATATCGTGCCGAGTAGATGATTATAGCCGGGGGGGGGGGGCAGATATTGGACGTGTCCAAAAATAGTCTCATTGATCTAGGACCATGAAACGAATTTTTTCATTCTCTATATTAATTATTACCATTTGGAGCTCAATAATCGAAAATTGTCATTTTCATGTCTTTTCAGATAGATTACACAAAATTTTAATTTTTACCCTGATATTATCCTTATAGGTATAAACGTGACAGAAAAACGTGTTTTTTTTCATCAGTTTTTAATTTTTGTGAGCTTTTTGCACCCCCTTTCAGCACCTTAAAAAAATATATGTTATACCTTAAGGGTATGGCTTGACTTTTAAAAAAAATTCTAGCTATGGCTCCCCCCGAAATTATTTTTTAATTTTCAAAATTTTTAATTCTTACAAAATTCTCTTACAAATTCAAAAATACATTTGAAAAATATGTGTGAAAGTATTCAACTTTTTGCACCCCCTCCCCCCGTCCCTCCTTTGAGGTAAAAAATATTGAGAAGGGAACGAGTAAAAACAAAATCTTAAAAGTGGTTTTTGATCAAAATTAACATTTTGGGCGAGTTTCATCCGATCGGCGATAAGGCGGATTGGCTCTATCTTATCATAGGATGTTGTTTTATTCAAGTATAGTAAATTTTTGCCTCGCAGGTATCTTACATAAAAATCTATAAGGATAAAGTAGCGAATTTATAATATCAGGTTTCTACTTTCGTGTGCAATTGAAATTAAAAATTACGATAACTATGCATATTAACCTCGAGGATCTATTTATTACATTTTGTACTAAATCTGTATCTAGGTATCAGGTTTTTTGAACTTTTTTAAACAAAGTGAAAATTATTTATAGTAGGTGCGAATTTTTATTACGTACGTTGGTCTGTTAGAAGCCCTTTGGACGTATGAAAAAAAATTTAATCTTTGGAAAATGTACGTACCGTAATGATACAGTTCAAAACTTGAAAAATGATTATCCAATCAATTTTGATAATAAAATAGGTACGTTAACCACGTTTTTTGTACAATTTAGTCGATACGATTGCGAAGAATCATAAACGATTTCAGTGTATTACCAAATCAAAGTTGAGATCACCTTGGTATTAATCGTGTCGGCGTAATAACTATGGTGCTTAAAATATACTGTACCCGAAGATACCGAACTACATTGTTGTGTGTATAAATTTAGATACTAAACTTCAGTTATAGGTTATACTTTACTTAGTGCACGTATAATTTGCAGTCTATCGGTGACCTGTAATTTGGATTTAAAAAAATTATCGCTCGATGGCGTATGTATCTATGTAAAATATGCAGAGGTATTGAATAAAAAAATGCACCGATGTTGGACCGGTTCGACAATCGATCGACCTTCGATGTACTGATTATAACCTGTGGCGAATATTTGGACCAATTCCTGCCGCAGGAGTCATTATTAGCATGGATTCATAGTACACATGGAGCCCCGAATTCAACGTACCCGCTCGAAGTCCCATTTTTCATCTCAGGTGGCGCTGTACATGCATCTAAAAATTGAATAAATGAGAAATTTCAAAAATTTTGATCCAATCATCAATCCAAGTGGCGGACCTTGTAGACAAAAATTTTTCCTACAAATTTTGTCATATACACATTTTGCCTATCTCCATTACTGAAGGGGCAGTGTTCGTTTGAATTTTATGAGCCCCTTCAAAAAACAAAGATAGGCAAATTTTGCATACGACAAAAAATACTCGAAAAGTTGCCTAGTACAAGTTTCACTATTCAAAATTACGATTTAGATAAATTTTTTCGTCCTCAAAATGTCATGTTCCAATTACCACCGTGTAAAATTTTGACGACGAAAAATTTGTCTAAATCGTTGTTTTGAATAGTGAAACTCGTTTTAGGCAACTTTTCGAGTATTTTATGTCATATGCAAAAGTTTCCTATCTTTGTTTTTTGAAGGGGCTCATAAACTTCAAACGAATACTGCCCCTTCAGTAGTGGAGATAGGTAAAATGTGTACATGACAAAATTTGTAGGAAAAATTTTTGTCTACAAGGTCCACCTCGTGGATTGGTAATCAGATCAAAATTCTGAAACTGTTCATTTGTTAAGTTTTCAAATACCAGTATAGCGATGCCTATGGGAGAAAAAGGGGTTCAGACTATCATAGTTGAAGTGACCTCAGCCCATACCACATATCTACTCCAATACCGTTTCTTAACTCCATGACTTCTGTGTGGCAGTTCTAGCCCTTTTTATACTCGAATAAATAGGTAGATGAATAGGCAAGTACGAGTACGTGAAATAAAAACACCAATGTTACAATCAACGTAGCGTTAAATTATTTATCTTTTAACCGAACGAATTTATTCCATCGTTGTCGTCATCGCATCGTCGAAAAGCCTATCTCATTTTCGTACCTTTTTTTTTTTTTTTTCATTTTCATTTTATTTTAACGTTGCGTCGAGTCTCGTCGTCGTCGTTTCTCATGAACAGGTATTTTTACCTTTTTTTCCCACGCGTTATTATTACGCTACCAAAGCTACGCAAAACAGGCATTTCGATTGTTACGTTGTCGTGTTCATACTACAAATATACCTACCTACCTACCTCTACCTAGTTACATTGACGTAAGGTATCCTCGTATACTACCAAATACCCTATAGTAGGTGTTCCTATTTATAAGAAAATTACTACGATATGCGAATAAACGTGGGTGTACGGGGGCGAAATTTTACCAAAGTGAAATCCTTATGAAAACTAGAAAAGGATTAGCGCCTTTCAACTGATACCAAAGTATTGGTAATTGTGGTGGGCGGACGATTTATAGCCATGAAATTTTCGAACATTCGCTCATACCGGGTACGCGAAACGTAGGTAAGTAGTATTTTTAATTCTGTTCGTTGACGGAATAAAAGTCATCTTTTAAGAGAACGTAGGCGGCTTAAATAGACAGATGGATAGCGACGGTCGATCATTTTTTAGCGAATGACAATGATTTATACAGTGTATTCTCGTTATTGGTGTTTTCTTTCCTATTTATGGGGATCTCGAAATAGAGCTAATCGGAGAGAGTGGTACTTATTTTTAGTTAACATTAATGAGATTATTTTTGAGGTGGAAATAATTTTTTTTTTGCAGTAATTCGATATTGTTTTTTTTTTTTCGTTACAATAATCGCAAAGTGAAGGGAAGAGGTTAAATGTAACGAGTGAGCTTTTTTGAATAATTTATTATTCGAATAGCTGTCCGAATGTCTGTTATTTATTTCCTATCGTCAATGTTACAATTAAAATTAACTTTATACAGTTGACCTGATTTCTGTAGTCGAGTATAACAAATTTTGACGAATGAAAATCACTACTTTTCAAATTTTTTTTTCTCGAAACCGTACAAAAACTAAAAATACCGGCCTTGTCCTGATTCTAACCCCCCCTCCCTCCACCGTACAAAAAATTGAAATCGAACTTACAGATTTGAGCTAATTTTTTGGTCAGGTTGACTAACGAATTTTAACAAAAACAAATCACAACTTTTACACCCTTTCTTAGAATTTTTTTACCACAATTTTAAAACTAAAAATATCGACCTGATCCTGACCTTCTTCCCATAAAAAATTTCACATATCAAACTGATCAAGTAATTTTCTATCGATTTATTTCGCGAGTATTTGCAGGGTTCTCTTTATAATTCAGAACAATTTGGTCGAAAAGCATTTTTGCGGCGAATCAAGTAGGCAATTCTATTAACAAGCATGGTACAGGTCAAGTAGAGTGATGATCGTGACAGGCGAAAGGCTTTTTCGTTTTGAGTAGGTTAAAAATTAATTAATAAACAACAGATTCGTTTAAGAACAAGTTTTTAATTTTTCTAGAAGCGTAAATACGTGGAGGAGGGGTTCAGGGCTCTGAATTTGATTCCCCCTCCCCTCGACAGCGTTTTTTATCGCGTAAAAATGGTAAAATAAAATTTGGCAAATTTTTCGTCCTATATATTTTCAACTGTTGAAAAAAATTTGAGAAAATCTCTCTCCCCCTTTCCGCGAGCTCACAGTTGATACACCACTAAATTTTTTTTCATTACTTTTAAACAATTTTTAACCTAATTTCACTGTCGACTAATCAAATTGTTATTTTTTTCACCATTTTTGGTACTCGTTAGACAGCCTGCTCGTTGTGCTATTAAAAATAATTTTACAAAAAAAAAATTATTAAATTCTGATGCTTAAATTTATTTTATAAAAAATTCTTTTCAAGTCTAAGTATACCTCATGAGTGCCTCGAGGTTGAATTTTTTGAAGAAACAAATTATTATAGCACAGGGTATGCTACATATAAATGAAGGTAATCATGTTTGTAATTTAAAAAGTAGTAGGATATTTTGACCAAGTTCAGGAGGACGGAGCGAAAAAAAATGAACGTCTGGGATTGGGTTGTTAATTTTTTCGAATATTCTACGAGTACATAGTTTCGAGTTGAAATCCTCTTAATATAAAACTTTCAGGCCACTAAGTCTCAAAGTAGGAATTTTATAGCTTCACAAAGGAGGAACATCTCGCAAAAACATAGTTTTATGATTAAAGAAGTAGAAAAAACAAAATAAGAGTTTTATAATTTAATGGGTCTTTTTTTTTATTTTACTAACCAATTGTAAAATAAGAAAATCTCAATTATACTGCAAACAGTTGACTATTGGTGAAAATTTTGGAACATGTTTTTGGTTGGAAATTCAATTCTCTACAACTTTGCTTCTATATGAATTTTTTCTAGGACGCACTGATTTCGAGTAAAATGTAAACATATGTTTGTAATTATTTCAAATAAACAAAATCTTGTAATTTTCAATGAAATATTATCGAAATTCGGTGATAATAAAAAAATAATAAAAATTTAAAAAATGTAAAAATAAAAAAGGTTGGAAAATTAAAAAAAAAAGAGTGAAAAAACAAAAAAAAATAAAAATTAAAACATTAAAAAATTAAAAATAAATAAATTAAAATATTAAAAAAAAAATAGAAAATATAAAAGTAATAAACATCGGACATGGTCAAAAATGATTTCAAAGGTCATCTAGGACACCAACTGTTTGAAAATACAAAATTGTTACTGAATAATAGAAAACTGAATAAAGACAAGTTCGATGGGAAGTACTACTAATTTTGTGAGCTGAAAAAATTCAATCAACATAAATGCATCGCTTCCTTTCCTGAAATTTACTTAAAAAGCTGAAATCTTGCTCGTAGATTTTATTCTTGTATTTTAACGACAATTAAAAGAGTAATTTTCATACAATAGCAGGAATACACGAATGATGAAAAATTCAGAAAACAAAGATCACTATTCACATATTTCAGTTCAAACTAGAATAATTAGATTAAATTTTTTTCGTTCATTTCTGTAATCAATACATCAATCATTATCAAAAAAAAAAAAAAAAACCATACACAATCCATCGTTCCACCTCAAAAAAATCACGCAATAAAATCAACGCTAAAAGTAGCAAACGCCTACTAAATCCATAGTTTGCAACCCATCGTACTCGTACGTAATTGTCTAATAAGTGTAACTTGGTTGGGGTACCTCGCACCGCGACCCACCGTGCCACTTCCATTCTCTTTGTAGATTACTCTCGCTAGCGCCACCTGCAATTGAACGTATAACACAGTTACCATTACATTACTCCCACTTGTTATACAGACATTTAGTTCGCGAACTCTCTCCAGAATATTGCGGTGGTGTGAGTTCGAGGACCGGAGAGTGGAGACAGAGACGGCTTCCGCGAGACATAATTACCGCTTAGCTGCAGCAAGCACGACGAGGCGACGCTACACGATGGCGTTTCTCGTTTTCGAAATTAAATTTTCATTAAATACGACGATACGTTGAACGAGGCGGTAATCGTAAGAATCAGCCAAGGAAGATAGGGACGCTAAAAAAGATTAAGTGTGTTACGAAAAGGGAGCAGAAGAACGCTCTAGCAGTTTAGTACTAGTAGCTAGCTATACATATCATAAAAATCTTGTGTTCTTATTAAGTGTAGGTACTTATAGTCTTGAAATTATACGGCGCGTTAATTCGCCTCTCGTAGAAGTAAACGTATGCGACGACGATAAAAAATGAAGAAGAAGAAGAAGAAAAAAAATAGAGAAGGAAAATTTCCAACGACAGAAAAAGCAAAGGTGTACTTAGCAAATATAAGGGAAACAGAGTAGTTTGCAAAACGAAAATGAAATCAAATTATGAAACACGACGAAAGAAAAGACGAAGAAGATAGTGCGACGCGACGAGGCGCCTTGTTATCGTCTCGTTTTCTCGCCTAAATACCGCACACGCTGGTTATTTATTTTCTTAATCAAGCGCTAGTGTAACGCCAACGAGAACGAGATCGTTTACTTTACACTAAATCCCTTTCATTACCTACCTTAATTTTTACCCCTTGTTAAAGCGTTGAAAATCAAATAAATACTCGTACATCGGAAAATACGAGTACGAAATTCTTTCACATAGGTCTATTTGGTATGCTTTATTCCAAGACCCTTCGACGAATATGCCACAACGCTATTGATTTCAGCCCTTCTTATAAAATGCAACTACTACCTGCGGTATCCGCGTAGCGTACGTTTAAAATGTATCAACATCTTACGACTATTTTATAAACTCGATTCGAAGTAAAGATTCGTCCGAAGTAGATTTAAGAATAGAGAACGAACACGCTGAGCGACGACATCAACATCTTCTTTCACAATCGCTGCCCACCACCGTACAAAGCAAAGGAAGAGAATTCCGATCGCTAGCTCATCCTGTCAGCATACCTACTGGCCAGGTTTAAGTAGGTATATCGCATGGGTATACTTTCTATACGTAGCCATACACCGCACCGCCATCATTGCCACATGAAACACCACTATCTACTATTTGTACGGTCGATCGTTTAAAAATTAAACCATAACGTTCTCTCTACGTGACTACACCATTGATACGCCTTTCACCGCGTTCAACAGTATATCTCGCTGGCTAGATACATCTGTCCAAGCAAATCGAACCCTCCACAAATACCGACAAACTTAACACGATAACGTAAGACGGCCTATCAAAGCTGATTGTGAGCATACCATCACCTAACAACTATCAAACGTTCCCCTCTCACACGGGTTTATCAACTCTTTGACCGGGTACCATTGCACACACAAGCAAAGTAATCGAATTATTCCGCATAATAACGTCCAATTTGTAAAGCAATAATTATTAATTGAAACAGAGTAAGCAGATACTGGTAAATCTCAAGATGAATATTTTCATCAATTAAATGAGAAAAAAATTACTATTAGAAAGGTATGAGATTCGCTGCTCTCGGCGTTTAAATGTGATTGTTTTATTTATAGATTTAATCTAATTGATCTCTTATTTATTTGATGAAAGTGTATAATGTTAAAATTGTAATTTTAGTCTGATTTTCTGTGTCATTTTGTTAATGAAAATTAGACTATTGGTATTAACGAAATCCATTTTGGGGGCCTTAGAAGACCATTGAAAATATTTTTGAACATGTCAAATTATTTATTTATTTTTATTTTTTGTTTTTATTCATTTTTTAATTTTTAATTTTTTCAATTTTATTTTTTTTAATTTTTTTTATTTCTTTTTTTTTTTTAATTTTTATAATCAAACATAACAAAAGAAGAAATAAGAATCCAGAAATAGCAGAAAGAGTTTACTCGTCTTTCTTCAAATTTTATGTTTTTCATTTTTCTTATTTCTTTCTTTTTTTTTACTTTTATAATCAAAAATAACAAAAGGAGAAATCAGAATCCAGAAATAGCAGAAAGAATTTACTCGTCTTTCTTCATAAAAGATGAAAATAAATTTTTTACAATTGATCCGTCTAGCATATAAAGAAGCAGTTGCAAAAATCAATAAAAACAAACGAAACAACATTACGATGGATGCACCTTAAACTAAAATAATAGAACATTTTATATCTGATACAAAAGGGACAAGCGAAAGGTATAATCACGTAGACAAAAACATGGAGGTAGATGGCAACAACGTATTCCACACAGACAATAATTTTAAAAACAGAGGTCCATGAATCGTAACCACGCTCTGCTACCATATAAGTAAGAATATCAACGATAGAAATAAGAATTGAGAAATGGAGGTCCGTGGATCAAAACCACGCTCTGCTATCATATAAGTGAAAATATCAACAATAAAAATAAGAAACGAGAAATAGAGGTCTGTAGATCAAAACCATGCTCTGCTACTATGTAATTGAGAATACCAATAACAAAAATAAGAATCGAGAAATAGAGGTTTATGAATCGTAGCCACGCTCTGCTACCATATAAGTGAGAATATGAACAACAGAAATAAGAATCGTCGAGAAATAGTAGAAAGAGTTTACTCGTCAGCATATATTTCATTAATACAATAAATAAAGGTATTATTTCTAATGATGATATGTTGTTGGTGGCCATATATTATATTCTCAATCGTTCCATTCCTATTCATAACTTCGGTTTGAAATTTTTCACTTCTTATTTTTCATATCATTTTCTTCTTTCAACATGAACCGAAATCTGTTGAATTTGGACAGTAAGCTTAAATTGGTGGCAGATCTGATATTTTTGAACGGAGATAACCTTTGGTCAGAATTCAGTCATGCCCAAATCTCAGAGAAGAATAGTGAGAAGTTAAATGGAAAAAAATCGTTTTATTTTTAAACCAATCAATAGAGCATCAAAACTTGTATAAAACATTCAAAAATCAACCTCCCAGGTCAATTAAGAAGAGATATATATTTATACGGAAGGGAGTCTCTATCACCAGCTAAATACACCACTGACTATCCATCATTTCCTTTCTTTCTTTTGTTATGCAGAAAAATCTGAAACATTCGCGATGATTCGAAAAATTATCAGCATAAACTAGGTCAACGTACGCAGAACAGTGAAAATAAATCTTTCCTAAATAGCAACAATGTTTCAAGCCCTGCTATATACTAAGAATGTACGTACGAACCTTTAACGAAAAAAAAAAAAAAAAAAAAAAAAAAAAAACAAAGAAAAAAAAAAAAAAAAAAAAAAAAAAAAACACCATTCCTCCAGCATAGCAGCGAGAATATACGAGGTTCGATGTCACATCGGGGCAATACACTTGGTAAGAGTACTCGTATTATAAATCACGTTCACGCCGCTCAAGTACTTATTAATTACTCCTTGAAATGGTATCGTTCTCGTTGACTCGCTTCGGTTATTCGACGACGTCAGTCGACAGACATATCCCTACCGATAAAATAATTCTTTCAATCGAACGACCAAACAGAATTGAAGCGAGGGGGAAAAGGCGAATAAAAAGGAGAAAAAAAAACGACACAAAAGATTTGCACGTTGAATAAACACTGGCAAAAAGCCAAGCAATCGCGGCCAATGTTCTTGGGCGAAGAAAGAGATCTGTTCCCTGTACACTTTGCCATCGACGGTGTGCCGCAGGCTTCTTCACGACCCGAGAGTATGAGGCCACTTAGTCGTGTTACCGTAACACATCGTCGTATCGTCGTCGGTTAATTCGACGCGCCGCCGTCCGAATAACAATTTCCGAATAATCTCTCGAATGCGTTTTAACCCGATTACCAGATACCAGTGTATCGTATTGTCTGAATAAACGTCCGCGTCGTCATTTCCCAGCTTCTTTGTACCTACCACCTCTTTCCAAAATAATCTCTCTCTATTTTACGATGACTAGAGAGATGGTATGGCATATCTTTTATCGTACGGTGTTTTTTTATTTCATTTTTTTCTCTCTCTCTCTCTCTCTCTCTCTCTCTCTCTCTCTCTCTCTCTCTTATTCAATGCCTGTGTACAGTATTTATCTTCCATCTACAACTGTAGTCTGTTGTGCTCTTTATACACGAGTATAACCTACACTACGACTACGATCATCAATGGTAATAATTTGTCTGATTTTGAAATCACTTTGTTTTTGTAAAAGTGCGTAAATAATCTACGTGTTCTCCACCTTTGCACCGTCACCACTCATTTAGGTGTTTCCATTCGCTGCGTATAGACTTCGCTTTCATCGTAACACGATGTGTCTAACAGTTTTGAGAGAGAGCTCCAGCGATCACTCTCTATGTACTCGTACAACATATCATAACAGTCGCACTGCGACACACGGATTCGTACACACAGGAAGGAACGTCCAAGATGAGAACATGAAAAAGAAAGCTATCTACGAGTCGGACAAATCAAACTGTTTCTATTGCGAGTAAACGAAATGTAAGTATTTGAAAGACGGTCGTTATTTTTAGTCTTTTTCTACGTTTCTATCCACTTTCCTCTTCGCCTTGACTCGAAACAACCTTTTTTTCTCCTCGGCAGCACATTACACCCTTAAATAGTTGAAAAATATAATACACCCCTTTCGATACGCTACGAGCATCGAACGATGACGCTGAATAACTCAGGCACATGATGGCTGTGCTGTAGCCTCTGGTTCACACTTTACTCTTTTACCCAGTCTCAGCGAGGCCAATCGTTACGCGAAGAAAATATCACCTCTTTGTTTCTCTGCTGGCAGTTCAGGCCTTATATCCTTCTCCCTTCTCTTTACTTTCTCGATCCTGGGTATCGTTTCTTTTACACGTATATTAACTGCTGGGCATCGAAGAACGGACGGGGGAAAGCAGACAAAAGTCAAAAGACCAGCACATGATTAATGGTGTTTACCCACTTGACGTGTACTATTCGTCGTTGTCATCTTCGTAGTGTTGTTGGTGCTTTTTTTCTTCTACCCTTGGGTACCCTTCTCTTTTGTTTACTTCTCCTTCGTTCGTCGTCATACTTTGCTCGTAATTTTCCTCACGTTGCTTGCTCTCAGTGCCGAAGATACGATTTTCGTAATACGCTGTAATGCTGGGCTGTGTGTGTATGTGTGTACGACGGTTCTACGAGCTATTGCTAGAATGTTTTATAGTATTTTATAGGTCTTGGGTGTTTTTGTTTTTGTTTTTTTTTTTTTTTTTTGATTATGATGTAGTTCTGATAACAGGTTTAAAAAGGATTATAAGTTCTCTAACACTGTATTCGGATGGGTTGATTTACTTGAGACTGGAGATTTGTGCCTGGTGCTGGTTAATTCGAAGCTTGTTAAGAAGTCTACTGGAAATTATCCCATTAATTACCAAGAAATTCAACGTTAATCGAAATTATTATTCGAGTTTCGAGAATATCGATACGTGTCATCCAAATCTTAAGAGATATGTAGAATGGAAAAGGATTCATCTCAAAAACCAATTGAAATGGATAATTATCGAACATTGATCATCGATGTTCTATATCAACTATCGATACTAAATGTCAATTATCGATATTTTATATCAACTATCGATATTCAATATTAATTGTCGATATTTGATATCAACTATCGATACTCAACATTAATTAATATTTATACTAACTATCGATACATCGATTATAAATATTTTATATCAACTATCGATATTCAATATTAATTGTCGATATATTATATTAACTATTAATAGTAAATATTAAACATCGATATTTATATCAACTATCGATATATCAATTATAAATATTTGATATCAACTATCGATATTCAATATTAATTGTCGATATTTTATATCAACCATCAATACTTAATATTAAACATCAATATTTATGTCAACTATCGATACTTTATATCGATTATCAATATTGTATAACAACTATCATTACTCAATATCGATTATCGAGTTATCGATAATCGATAACTAATATCAATTATTAATGGTCGACATCGAGTAACAATAAAATATTACTTATTATCAATATCCGCTATCGATAATCAGTATCCATTAACAATCGATATACATTAATAATCGATATTTATCAATTATTTGGTATTTAACAATAGTTGATGCTTATTGATAATTAATCGATATTCATCGATATCTATTGGTAATTAATGTACCCAATAACGATTATCGATAAACTACCATTACCTAACATCGATTCTAAAAACATGATCATCAATACATGGATGGTTTAAAGCAAATTTCATCAAATAACGGATTTTATTATTATTTTTTTCATCCATCGAATCGTTCATTTTTGCACTGTAAAAATCATTTTCATTATCCAGCTGTAGAAAATCTACTATACCTTTACCTACACACAATAAACGTGTTATATAAATCAAAAAAAAAAAAAAATCAGCTTTTCCCTGTTTTCCATTATAAGAACAGCACCGTCGTTTCGAACAATTTCCTCGTTTCGTAATACTCGAACAAGCAGCGTACAACGATTGCATTTCCTACTTCCTCTTCTCTCTGCCGCTTCCTCGTACAAGCCCTTGAAACCCAACACATACAACACTGTCGATTCACCTCGGGTGTAATTTTTTTTCATCCTTTTTAGCCTTTTTTTTTTTTCAACCCATTCATCGTGGCAACTGGAACCATATACCAACTCATCATACATGGTAAAGTAACAGTAAAAGCTCAAGGTCGTTGAACGTTTCTCGACTGGCCTGGCGAGTAGTATTTCTAGAACGACGAGGCGACGCCAAATTTCGTATTAATGAGATGGTAGAATGGTATTCGATACGTCAGCATCTCATAACATAAAACGATATGAGAACAACTGTATGCCCTCGAATGTCGAATCTCAACTTACACAGTCTAATTAAAACTTTTCTTTCGGTAGGGTACCTAGGTATTTATTACGCTAGAGCGTCGCAATGGAAAATTACCTCCAGAGCTAAAAGCGCCAACTCTATCGTGTATGAAATTACCCCTCTTCTCGTTTATTCGCTTCGGTCGTCACAATGAAAGATGTTTGTTCGAATCGAAATATCTGAAAAGTCGTGACGTTCGATCGAGGACGTGGCATCTCTCTTCTCAATTAGAAAGTACCTACTCGTTCGGTGTTACACGATATGGATGGACGGATGGGCAAAGAAGGAAGGAGAAGCGAACGAAAAAAAAAAAAAAAACTATACTTTACGAAGCGCGAACAACCAGCAAACGGTCGCAGATTACATGACTTGGCCAAGTACACCGTGGTACCGTACCTTCTCTTCTTCTTCCTAGCTCAATGCGCAAAACTACAGAAATAGAGGTACTGGATAATAAATACATTTATATATATATATGTATATGTATAGGTACTTTAATGAACTACTACAAACGAAAATACTACACCACTGCGAAGATACATATATAATAAAAAGAAAAAAATATAGAAGATGATACTGGTCGAAGAGACAAGAGAGACACGAAAACGAAGACGTTTCGCGCTGTTATAATCATTTTGTATGTAGGTATCTATATACACAAACAAACATGGTACACAAACACATACCTACACTACAGAGCAAGCAGAGTACATTCCACGCATCGATGATTTCCTCTCCTCTGCGCCGCCGCTGTGCCATCGCCACACAGCGGACAGCGCTCGTGCCACAGGCCACATTACAGGTAGGTATACGTGCGCTCATCGTCGCGATACACATTTCAAAACACCTCTCAACGACCGATTTACCATCTCGATAAAAGTATTCCAATTGCATCGATGGACTGGAGGCGAGGTGGATATTAAGAAACATAGGGACAGAGGCACGACTAATAGCGGCGTCAATCTCATCTACGTCGCAATCTAGCGTATACCAGAGGTAGCTAGATGTATGGGATGTGTTTGTGTGTATTTCACGGTCAAAAAAATTTCGAGGACAAATCGTTCGTTTACAGGCATCGTACGGTGACGATTTCTATATATTATCTTCTTCAAATTCTTATTTTAGCGTTATTTTGTTTTACTTTTCGCATTTACTAATGGTGTCGTGTCGTACGAAAGGTTTGTCAAAGATATAATGAAAATGATCGTCAATAAAATCAAGCATAATTTGTGAAAAATAAACAAATTCGTAGATGAAGATTTGATGTAAAAGTACATAGCAGTAATGCGATGAGAACGGGGGGAGGGGGCGGATTGAAAATTAACTATTTATCAATGACTTCTAATAATATTTACATTGGCTTATTACTCATCCAAGTATACTTCAAAATTACAAAGTAATGATAGACACGTACACAATGGAATCAAATCAAAACATTTGTCACAAATTTAATACATTTCCATTTCACAGTTTTTGGCATCAATTACGTTTAATTCTTACATAAAAAATTCGTTCATCGTCACTTCTACCCCACGGCTGCAAATATGATTTAAAAAAAAATCCTTAGAACGTCATTAAAAAATAACGTAGAGAAAACCGTGAATTTATTTCACTTACAACATACATCTATAACCGAAAATAGTAAATTACTTGATAATTTACCGGTAATTATTTCATAATTTACAAGTAATTGCTTCATGATTTACTGATAATCACACTGTAATTTACCAGTAATTACTTGATAATTTACTGATAATTACATGGTAATTGACCGGTTCTTACTTGTCAATTTACCAGTAATTTCGTGTAATTTACCAGTTATTGCTTGTGATTTACCGGCAATTACTTGTAATTTACCAGTTATTTCTGATATTTTACCGGTAATTACTTGTAATTTACCAGTTATTTCTGGTATTTTACCGGTAATTACTTGTAATTTACCGGTAATTTCTGATAATTTACCGGCAATTACTTGTAATTTACCAGTTATTTCCAATATTGAATATCGATAGTTGATATAAAATATCGATAATTGACATTTAGTATCGATAGTTGATATAGAACATCGATGATCAATGTTCGATAATTATCCATTTCAATTGGTTTTTGAGATGAATCCTTTTTCATTCTACATATCTCTTCTTAAGATTTGGATGACACGTATCAATATTCTCGAAACTCGAATAATAATTTCGATTAATGTTGAATTTCTTGGTAATTGATGGGATAATTTCCAGTAGACTTCTTAACAAGCTTCAAATTAACCAGCACCATGCACAAGTCTCCAATCTCAAGTAAACCAACCTACCCGAATGCAGTGCTAGAAAACTTATAATCCTTTTTAAACCTGGTTTTCATGTTGCTGGCATCATCACCGGAACAAGAAGATATCATGCCTGTTATTCGGCGAATGTTGCCATAGAAGCGATAGAGAAGCAACAGTAGCAGACTATTTACATGTTGATAAATCGAAGGTTCTTTCACTTCAAAAATTCAATATGATCTGACCTTAGACCTTACATTATCCATGCGAGAAAAAATACACCGCGTTAACTTACGTAAATTGGCTTTAAATTAAACAAAAGTTGGACACTGGCAGTAATCGGCGTGATAAAATGATTTCTATAATTACGATAACGCGACAGAAATTGTAAAGACCAGCGGCCGAATGATTAAAAACCAAACCGACAACGATAACGTTGCCCGGACAAACCGCAAATACTAAAAACCGCTAAAATCGTCCGGTAGCGGTAATGTAAGCATTTTTGCCCTTTCTATCGTCACATCCCAAAGTCTTATCGCTGCCTTATTGATAATACACTATCTGTATATGTTGTAATATTTTTTCTTTTTGTTGAACTTTTTGTGAGGAAGTTATTGCGGCTTGAATAGTGGAATTTTCTCAAGACTTTATGAAAATGCCAAATTCCATTTCAAAGAACATAGTCAGGTATTTTGCACGTGTTTAAAGGCAGCAGCAGGAAAATTACACGTTAGGATGGAAGAGGATCAAAATACAACGGAAGAAGGAATATTTCAGCGTGAAAAATTTTAGAAACAGATTGTAAAAGAATAAGCGTAAACTCAATTTCTTATTGGTTTTTGAGAATTTAAATGCTCGTAATTTTTCATGTAAGCGAGATAGAGAGACGAGATTTATAGCGTTGAAAAGAGCAAACTTTTTTATTCCAATTTTCGTGTACATTTTTCGCATTACTTTATCAACTGCTTGCTTTCCAGCGCTGCTATTACAAAAACTAACTTCATTGTGGTAATTCGGATAAAATTCTCTTTTTCCTCGAATGAATTCAAAATCTCTTACTATTTTAGTCTTCAAGCTGCATTCACTTATAAAAACTTATACGAAATTAGTGAAAACATTTTTTTTAATCAGAGCAACTCAGCTCCTGCGGATCAAAGGATAGGCAAACATACATACATAGATTCGGTATGAGTTGCCTAGTCAGTGAGTGAAATCCCTCACTTCTACACTGAAACACCATGCATAATCAATAACACCATCATCTAGTCTATCAATAATATAACATTACAGCGAGAAATACAAATCAGTGTTGCCAACTCAACTTTTTTTTTAATGCTAGACTGGAAAACGGAGACCAAAAAAAAGCTAAAAATGATAAAATATTCTTTTTCGATTTTCAAGTCTTCTTTATCGATTAATTTTGAATTTTGGTAAAATTTTGTAAATATCTCCTATTTTTTCTGCTAATTCAAAAATTTCTAATTATGCCAAATTCTCGACAAAATAATGCTAAAAATTATGCAAACTTTTTTCACTTTTTTTTTTAAATGTAAATGTATTAAGAAAAAATAAGGTAAGAAAAACATCAATATTTCTCACAAATTGTTCATTTATTCAACACAACACCTTGCATATTATGAAAAAAATAAATAAAAAAAAATAAAAAACACGCTACATCCTCCTCGTAAAAAATATTACCAAAAAAAAAAAAAGATTTACATTAAAAATAAAAAATTAGATTAATTTTTATACACTCTGCATCCTTACAAAAAAAAAAAACCTCCCACTAATAATTTTTGAAATAATGCTAAAATTTCATAAAAATCCTAAAATGAATATTTTTTAATGCTAAACAAAATGTTAAACGCTAGAAGAATTTTTTTTGTAAGCCAAACACCTTAGCACGAGGCTAATTCTGGCATATGCCAAATTATCAGTTACACAACCAATCTTCCATGTTGCAGATCATGAACACCTTTCACAAATTTTAATCATCTTCACTCTACTTCGCTGTTGTTCGACACTGACACGACAGCAGCAACAACAACAACAAAAACAGCTGTAAATGTTTAATAGGTAATATTCGCGTCGCAAAAAAATTCGAAGCATGAAAAAACACACAAACGATGACTCTTATCGAAAGAAGTGGTTCGAAAAAAAAAATAAAAAAAAAAAATAAGAAGAAAGAAAAAGAAATCCCGTTATCTAATAACTTCGTCGTCGTCCAATCGATAAACCGCAAAACAAATACACACACGTTCGAGCTTCTTCTCTTCGTCAATGACCTCAAAAAATTTTTCACATCGTGTATTGAAAAATGTACGTAGGTACATACATATGTATATAATATACTGGCTACGTGCATCGTGGAAGATAGAGAGAAGTGCGGGTGCAATAAGGAAGCAAGAGGAAGAGGGTAATATCGCATCGTAAGAGAAGAGCATCGATGTGATAAAATAAAACGCGTGAAAGCGCGCTTTCGCCTTGTTTCCTCTTCACTCTTCCTATCGTGTGTTTGATATCCTTCTGTCGATTATCATTACTCTTTTTTTTTTCACGTTCTTGGGCGAAAAATTATTTTAATATCGTACAAGTGTTCTTTTTCCTGTATGAATTTTCAAAAAATTTACGATTTATAATCCTCATTCAACTCCAATTCAAGTTCTACACAAAATAATTACAAAGAATAACATTCTAACCAGCAACGACTAATAAAACTGTCAATAATGGAAACGCTCCAGTGCTAAGAACAGGGCTTCTCATTATAGCAACACTTTGTAAACATTTCTGTCTTATAACGAAGAACGAGTTGAGTTGTTGTTTGGCCGAAAGATGGCGCTGCGATACCAATTTCAATACTGAAATCTCTGTTATCATTTTCTTTACACTGGTTCATATTGTACGAAAAAAAAGCACTTTGATTTTAAGTGTTTATTTTTATTCACTTTTCACATATTTAATTTAACAATAGAGCAAATTCGTTCAATTTTTTGCATTAATGGTCTCCGATCTGAGATCACTAACGAAAAACATGGACGAGAATTTTCGAAGATTTCGTATCGTTTATTTTTATCTATAATTATTATTTAAAAAAAAAAACAAAAAAAAAATTATATATTTTTTTAATTGTTGCAAATCGTAGAATAATTATTTATTGTAAAGTTGTGGTATATTTTGATTGTGCAACAATTCGAAAAAACCTACTATACTCCCATAAATTCGTTACTAAATAGCTTTCATCATCTCGTGAAAATATTTTCTCTTTTGTTTTCGATAACGTGAAGGTTTTCTTTTTCGAATTAAAAGGGCTTCGACGTCGAGTATAAAAGCATAAAGAGGTAGCGGAAGGAGAGGAAAATTATTATTGCGTAATATTATTAATATTGCGCGAGATTGTTTTCATCAGTATCACACGTATCGACGAATACAGAATGTCAAATTTTTCAATTTTTTTTTTTTTTTAGTTCAAAACTATAGGATTTTACAGTTTTATAAAAAAATTTTTTTCGTAAATATTTGCGCTAAAAAATATTTCATTTTCGAACGATAAATATTTTTTGATCATTACGAACAGAGTAATATAATTAAAAAAATTTTTTTCCATCTCTGGTAAATATTTTTTTCATCGCAATACCATCAATAAATAGAACAATTGGTGCAATTTAAACGCTCATAAATATCACACATTATTTCAAAACACATATTTTTCCTTTAATTTACAAATAAATCACCATTCGAAGCGAAAAAAAAAAAAAAAAAAAATCGTAACAAATTCGCAGTACGAAAAAACTTCCTACATTCCCAAGACTCCAAAAATAGTTTCGTACTTTTGGCACATTTTAGTTAGCTGAAAAATCCACCCTTTTTAGTTCCGAGAGTAGAAAAAAAAATAAACGACAAAAATCAACTTTTAAAAAGTCTCACCTTTCGTATCAACGACGTTAAGAACGAATAAAAAAAAAAAAAAAAGAGTATAATTTAAAACGTAGAAAAACTTTTCTCGTATCGTGTGTAGCAGAATTTCTAACCGTTTCACTTTCACCTGTACTACTAAATCATATGTAAAAGTTTTCCTTCATTGTATATCGTGCACTATCGTTTTGTCGCTTGTAAACAAGCATTTCCACTACGTATCTTCATTTAAGAAAAATTAATAAAAAATATTAAGCCAACGTTTGCATTCGTAGGTATATAAAATTGGAAAATTAATATATATAAGTTGAAAAAAAAAAAAATTCGTACTGATAATAGAAATCGTTGAAAATTGGCGAATAATTTTTTTTTTACTGTCTAAAATTCACACGAATAATTAATAAAATATTAAATTACCTTTGGTAATCACTTTATGGGTCATCTTTAAATAATCATTAGATAATACAAATTTGATACTATCGTATCGTTGATTATGGTCACGTAAACTATCCAACATCTTCGTCATAATTATTGGTCATATTTTTTTTTCCACACTATCACCTATCACACAGATACACTAACACAACAGCACAGTGTTAAAAAAATTTTTTCAACAATTTTTCTCGCAATATTATCGAAACTAAGTATCGAATATTAATAAATCCGCACTAATAAGTAATAAAACTATTCGAACGAATTATTTCAAAAATTCTACAACACTTCGTATGTATTTTCCAGCCGGGAAAAAAATTATATTAAATAATTGATCGCTTGTTCGGCAAATAGCAAAAAAAAAAATCGAATTAAATAATCGAAAATATTAATAAAAATAATTATCGAAGAATACGTATACGTATATCACACACTATATACACAACCGAAAGCGATCCAATTACGTAATTACGATTGAAACGTTCAAGGCGAACTGCGCGCGCGATCGCCAAAGTAGAATCGGTAGAACTGGCGGCCTACAATTTAACGCTAAAACGCGCGCTACGTTTAATCGTAACATATCGTCCTCCCGACCCTCCGCCGCATCGACATTCGAACGAACGATTCGTTCGCGAACGTGCCCCGCCACCTAATCCCCTCCCGCTCCTGCTTCAGGCCACAGTACACCGGAGTAAACGCGAGTTAGAGTCGCGCGTCCTTTCTATGTACCACCAGCGCTTTAATAATAATAATAATAAAAAAAAAAAAAAAAAAAAAAAAAAAAAAAAAAAACCAACAAAAAAAAAAAAAAAATTTTTGTAGTTTTTTGGGCAGTTTTTTT
>FIZR01020758.1:0-15093 GCA_900060175.1 Ferrisia virgata | reverse complement strand
AATATTTCATCTCATATACTTGTAGGAAATTGAATTCTCTACAAAAAAGGTCTCTTACAATTTTTTGATAAACCTTACCGTTTAAAAGTTATTGAAGGTTAAAGTTTCACTATTTTAAGGAATTTTTTTTTAATGAATTTTATAACTACTCAAGATTGCTACCAACCAATTTTTCAGGTTACCAAGTGAAAAAAAATAATCGTTTTTTTTGACCCACCCTGATGTACATACCTAATTTCAACTTCCTAGCTCAATTTGGAGCGAAGTTATGTGAAGAAGAAACTCAAAAAATGAGAAAAATCGATCAAAAAACCTGTTTTTTGGGGCTTTGAGGGGGTGCAATAGAGCTGAAAAGTCAGTAGCCTCGAAAGACACATCTAAGGGTTACATACCAAATTTCAACTTCCTAGCCGAATTTGGTGGGAAGATAGGAGAGGAAAATCTCCTTTTTCAAGGTCAAAAAGGGAAACCCCCTCACATTTCCCATTCTAATTCAGTTAGGAGACTGATTTTTGGACATCTTACACAACTCTTAGTTTTCTATCAGTTGGACCAAAACAGGGTAATTTTTGCGTTTTGACCCCTCAGGACTTCCTCCTCCAAAATGGGACAAAACTGAATTTTGACCCAAGGTCATCCCCACTCAGATGTATCTAATCCATCGCCAAACTGAGCCGATTGACCGGATTGGAGCGATTTTGGTCGATATGGAGCGGAGTAAATAATTTTAATTTTCGAGAAAAGTGATAATAAAAATAAAAATAAAAATATAACGTGGCTAAAAATCGTCTTAATGATCTTCTAGGACCACAAAATGGATTTTTTTGGTACCCCTCTCCCCTCGCTCAACCGCCGTTGGTCGATAGACTCTAATAGCTTGGTTTTCATTGACAATATGACGTAGAAAATCAGGCTAATGAAGAAGATGCATGAAAACAGTGAAGGCACATAGGGGTTGAAAATTGAGTAAAAGTTGGAAAAATTAGTTTAAAATGCATAAAAGTGGCCAAAAACAATGAAAATATGTTGAAAAATACGCGAAAATTGACCTAAAATTCGAGAAAAATCGTTAAAAATCATTGAAAGTTGAGTAAAAATCACAGAAAAATGTTAAAGAATAGCTAAAAAATTGAAAAAATAGGTTTAAAATGCGAAAAATTGACCGAAAATAGTGACCAAAATATTGAAAATTGAGTGTAAATTGACTTAAAATATGACAAAACATCATTTGAAGAGTTTAAAATGCAGAATATTTACCAAAACTGACGAAAAAATCGTAAAAATCATCAAAAATTGAGTAAAACATTAACAAAAACGAGTTTAAAAGTTGGAAAATTGATTTGAAAATAATGATAAAATGTTGAAAAAGATATGAGAATTGCTTAAAACATGAAAAAAATATGTTGAAAGTCGTACAAAATCAAGAAAAAATTTTGAAAAAAAGTAAAAATTAGCGAAAAATATGAAAAAAAGACTTAGGGAAAAGTTTGACAAAAGTGGGTTAGAAATGAAGAATGTTTCATGATTTTCGATAACTTTTCTGAATTTTTTATACAACTTTCGATGATTTTCAACAGTTTTTTTGTTTGGCAATTTTCACTCGTTTTTTGATCGATTGCATACATCTTTCAAAATTTTTTCATGTTTTTTGACTAATTTTTTTCGTTTTAAGT
This sequence comes from Ferrisia virgata, assembly GCA_900060175.1. NCBI lineage: Eukaryota > Metazoa > Arthropoda > Insecta > Hemiptera > Pseudococcidae > Ferrisia > Ferrisia virgata. The sequence goes on along the minus strand of FIZR01020758.1, from coordinate 13,420 downwards.
CCATTTTTGCCAAATTTTTACTCAATTTCCATTTACTTTTAACCAGTTCGATTTTTGATCAATTTCTTGTATTTTGTAAGTAGGTTAATTTCTGTAATTTTTTTTACCCAATTTTTGATGATTTTCTAACGATTCTTTTCATATTTTAGTTCGTTTTCATTCAATTTTCAAAATGTTATCTGAATTTTTGATCAATTATCGATGACTTTCAACGATTTTTATCAGATATTTTTCAAAATTTATCTGTGATTTTCGATCAATTTTCTGCATTTTTAACCCAATTTCGTCAAATTTTTATCAAACTTTCAACAATTTTTATCAATTTAATGGTTAATTATCTTTTATTTTTCAATACTTGTTCGTGACTTTTTAATCATTTTTCTGCAATTTTTTACGTATTTTTGTCAAATTTTTTACCTAATTTTCGACGATTTTTTTCATAGTTTAGGTCAATTTTCACATATTTTTCAAAAATTATTCGTGATTTTCAGTCTGTTTTCGGCATCTTTAGACCTATTTGGTCAAATTTTTAGTCAATATTTCTATGATTTTTTAGCACTTTATGGTCAATTTTCACTCATTTTCCAACAATTTTTCGTGATTTTTAATCAATTTTCTGCACTTTTTACATATTTCTATCAAATTTTTTACCCAATTTTCGATGCTTTTTAACGATTTTTTTTTTTAATATTTTGAATCAATTTTCACATATTTTTTATAATTTTACGAAAAAGAAAAATCAAAAAATTAATGCTTTTTGAGGTTATCTTCAGTTTTTTACGTTTTGTGTTCAGTGAATTGGCAATTTGAACAATTTAGCTTAGCATTCCGCATTCTCTTTGAGGGCTTTTTTAAGTTTGCCTATTTAAAATGATAAAATATCAGCATTTTTTTCCATTATTCTACACGTTTTTTGAAAGTTTTTTGGTGTCTTACTTTTTTGCAAACTGCAAATCCACATCTGGAATAATTTTTACATAGTTTCACGTGTGCAAAATGGAAAACATTAAGGCTATTTAGATTTTTTTTTTTAACATTTTGTGACATAAGATGATATTTTAAGTGATTTTTTTTTCTTTTTTTTTTATGTTCCAATACTTACAACGATTTTTTCCATATTGGTGAGAAAATAACAGATGCCTAAATTTGTAGAGAATTCGACAACAAAAAATATGTTTTAAACGAATAGTAAGGACGGAGCTCCGCTAGCACTCGTGTTACATTTTAAGATTAGATTTAATGCACCTAAAGGAATCCATGTACCAAAATACAGCTTTCCCTTTTAAAATGCATTTAGGGTTCAGGCCAATTCTGTTGGCATACTAGAAATCTGCAAGCTTCGAGTGTAGATTGAATGCGAGGTCTCTACAATAAATATGTTTGCCAAAAAAAAGAAACAAAAATAATAAATGTTTTATTGAAATAATATTATCCTTTATTTTTTATAACATAATTTTACTAATAAACTAATTAAAAATTTATTCGTTTGTTTTAGGTGAGTACAGTCTATGGAACTTGTGTCGTATATAAATATTTTATTAGAAGATGTAAACCTACGAGTAAGTCATTTTGATTACAATTGGCAATTTTTGAAGATTTTTTTTTTTACTTTGCAAAAGCGATTTAAAATTTTATTACAACGCATTGATATTTTGTTTGAGGACAGAAAGCTCTGAAAATAGATATTTTGTGCAAGCCATTTGTAAAAAGTTACAGAATTGAGGATTTTAAGAATATTAAAACAAACTTGAGTATTAAAATTAAAAAAGAATTTGTTTTTAGATTTATTTTCCATTATACTCGTAGACGTTAATAACTTCAACTTGTGAGTTGAAAAGTTATGCAATTAATCGTCTGCACATGAAAACACTTGTTTACTTATCTGTTAACGACGTACGTAGGCGAGGTACATTACATACCTCTTATTGATAAAAATATCAATAACAGGGCGATGGCTTCGATAAATTTTCAACGAGGCATAGGCATATTAAAATATGCATCAGATTACATCTAAATCCACTCAACTCAACTTTCAAACTTTATCATACATTAAAGCCTGGGATACGAAAAAAAAAATACCCATCTGATAATTTGAAAAACGTTAACGCTGCATGCAGCTTACCTATACATACGAGCATTTACTGGTACTCGTATGTAGGTATAGGTAAGGTACTAGGTAGGCTAAGTACTTAGTTAGCTAAACGTTGGAACGGAAGTAATTACGCTGGGAAAATTTTCAACTATGTCAATTACAGCATCCAACACTACGGTTGTTTTTAATTACGCCGTTGATCGTGTAACAAAAAAAAAGGAAAAGGGTACCCACGTTAAATATGTTGTTGGCGATTCAACGACAGCTTATTTTTTCCAAAAAAAAAAATCTTGAATGGCGCGTTGTAATTTAATTAATAATATAAATCGGTTTTTGGCACCAAAAAATAAGAAAAAAATGCACCGATGTTACATGCTCGTTGTGAAACGTAAAGAAGATATGTAGTTGTAGGTATTGTATACGGGGTGTCCTAATTTTGCATACGATGCAGTTTCAATCTACGTTTATTGGTTATTTCAAATGTTCGCAGAAGGAAGAATATTTTCCATCAAAGTCCAAATTACCCTTCCTCTCTGTATGGTTCACTGATATCTTTTTGCTGTTTTTAGCCTGATTTTCAATGTCAAATTGTCAATGAAAACCAGACTATTACAGTCTATCGACCCGTTTTGGGGTCCTAGAAGACCAATAAGACAATTTTTAATCATGTCAAATATTTAGTTGTATTTTATTTTTTCCCTCAAGCATTAAAATCATTCACTCCGCTCCATACTGACCAAAATCACTTCAATTCGGTCAATCGGCTCAGTTTGGCGGTGGATTAGATATATCTGAGTGGAGATGACCTCGAGTCAAAATTCAGTTTTTCCCCTTTTCAGAGGAGGGGGTGCTGAGGGGCCAAAACTTAAAAATTAAACCATTTTGGTACAATTAATATAGAACCAAAAGTTGCATAACTTATCCAAAAATCAACCTCTCAAGTCAATTAGGAGGGCAGATATAATGGTTTTCCTCACCCCCTCACAGCCCTAAATATGTGGTTTTTTGGTAGATTTTTCTGATTTTTAGGGGTTTTTCCTGGCATAACTCCCCCCTCCAAATCGTCCTAGGAAGTTTGAATTAGGTATGCCATGTCTGTAAGGACCCTTGATGTGCCTTTTGGGGGTTTCGACTTTTTAGCCCCATTCAAGCCTTCCTACCCGTAAGCTGATCCTGATTGTAATCATCAATAGGTCTCAGTCGCCTACGACCGCATTGCACATAAAAGAACGCGCCATCTATCACGATCCCATGCTTGTGAAGCAGCTCTTATGGCAGTGCCCATTCATGCTTTGATGATGTCAAATCACCTGATCGGAAATCTTCTTCTCCCTCTTTTAGCAGGGGTCGTACCAAAGAGAATGGCTTTGGATTGTCTTTTGATTGGCTTAAGAAGGGATAATTTTTAAGATTTTGGCTCATCAACACCCCCTGCTTCAAATATGGACATAGCTGAATTTTGACCCAAGGTCATCCCCACTCGAAAATATCAAATTCGTCGCCTATGTATGCCAAATGCTCAAATTTAATCGATTTCGGTCAGTATTGAGCTGAGCTGAGGATTTTTAGTTTCGCGCAACAAGCATAAATAATTATGTGACATTGCCAAAAATGATTTCAATAGTTTCGTTGACGCTTCCCCTTCCATAATGGCCTGATTTTAATTGATAATATGACATAGTAAATTAGGACAAAACATATCAAATTTTATCACCCTAACTCAATTCCAAAAACAAATATTTATAGAACAAACTCAAAAAAAAAATTGGAGAAACGGTAAAAATCTACTTTTTTGAGACTAGGAGCACCAAAAATGCACATCTAGAGTCCCAAGTCTATTGATCGAATTTGTCAGTATTGAGCAAAGTAAATGATTTTTGTTGGAGCGGGGGGGGGGGAGGGAGGAGAGAATAGAATAATAAAACTAAACATCCAACATGGCCTAAAAATGGTCGTAACGGTCTTCTAGGATCCCAAAAACGGATTTTGTTGATATTCCTCTCATCTATAAAATGTCAAAAATTAAAAATTTACCAAAAATGGGTGAAAAATGACAAAAAATTTTGAAAATGAGGCAAAAATTGACATGAAAAACCCGTTGGAACCCAACAAAAAAAAGGTAAAAAATTAACAAAAATTGGTTAAAAATGCGAAAACTCGTCCAAAATTCATGAAAAAATGTTCAAAAATGGGTGAAAATTGATCAAAAATTGTTGAAACTTGATGAAAATTTAGTAAAACATTTGCAAAAATTAGTAATAAAAGATGAAATATTGTTGAAAGATGTATGAAAATTGACCTAAAATATGAAAAAAATTCATTAAAAGTTGTAACAATTTGAAAATTATATAAAATTTGGTAAAAATTTGACTAAAATGGGTAAAAAATGCCGAAAATTGATCGAAATTCACAAAAATATTTTGAAAAATTGATACAAGTTAATCCAAAATGGCTAAAAATGATTGAAAATTCAGTAAAAATATGACAAATTCAAGTAAAATTACATTGAAAATTTTAAATCAAAAGTCATGAAAAAATGTGGAAAAATCGGTCAAAATTGACTTAAAACGTGAAACAAGAAAATTAATGAAAATTGGGTTAAAAAGCGCAAAAAATTCATCAACAATGAATGAAAAATTTTGAAAAGTATGTGAAAACTGACCTAATATAAGAAACAAAGTCATTTAAAGACATCGAAAATTCGGCAAAAATAGACAAAAATGAGTCATTTTTGCTCGACATTTTGACTTAAAATCTTAAAATCAATTCGGGATCAAGCTTGACTGTTGGGTGGTTAACGGATAGCGACATGTCAACTCAAAATCATAAAAACAATTCAAGGTCAAAGTCCAATGTTGACTTGATTTCAACTTCATATCATAAAATCAATCTTTCAAAAAATAAGTCCACTGATGTCACGTCTCTAATTTTTCTCAACATTTCAACTTGAAATTCGAAAGTCAATCCTTCATAAAATAAGTCCACTGATGTCAGTCCAATGATATCTTACATTGTTGACGATCCACTAATGATATCTCTAATTTTCCAGAATATTTAAACCTAAAATCATAAAATAAGTCCACTGATGTCACAGCTCTAATTTTTCTCAACATTTCAACTTAAAATCATAAAATCAATCTTTCATAAAATAAGTCCACTGATGTCATTCCTGGCTGTAAAAATCTGTCCACTGATATTAGTCCAATGATGACTTCACACTTTTGACGGTCCACTAATAACATCTCTAATTTTCCCCAACATTTCAACTTAGAATCATAAAGTCAATACTTCATAAAATAAGTTTACTGATGCCATTCTAGACCAAAAAATGTGTTTACTGATGTGAGTCCAATGATGTGTTCACAATGTTGACAGTCCACTAATGACATCTCTAATTTTCCCCAACATTTCAACATGAAATCATAAAATCAATCTTTCATAAAATAAGTCCACTCATTTCACATCTCTAATTTTTTTCAAAATTTCAACTTGAAATCATAAAGTCAATCCTTCATAAAATAAGTCCTCTGATGTCAGTCTAATGATGTCTTCACACTGTTGACGATCCACTGATGACATCTCTAATTTTCCTCAACATTTCAATTTAAAATCATAAAATCAATCCTTCATAAAGTAAGTCCACTGATGTCATTCCAGGCCATAAAAATCATCCACTGATGTCAGTCTAGTGATGTCGTCACACTGTTGACGGTCCACTAATATTACCTAATGATGACGGTCAACTGTTGGCCATTTTTCCAGAATACGCTATTAAACATATTTCAAGATGTTAATATAACAAGTTCCAACCCTGCTTCGAGAGCTTGGGTTGGTATTGAGTCAGCCTCATGATACAACTTATATTTTTAAAATTATAATACAGGGTTTTCACTTTTTTCTGTGCCAAAAAGGTCCGCTGTGATTTTCCTATATATGGGCGCGCCAGTTCGAACCTGAATGGAGATGTTATAAAATCACACAGATTAGATTTTCGAGGTGTTTTATAATACTCGTGATTTTTATATTTTTCTAATTACCCCTTAAAATTCTAAACAGGCAATATGCAGGTCTAGTTTTGGAATAATTATTTGGGACACCCTGTATAACGACATCTCTTCCACTGTTCCAGATAAAGTATTGAAAAAAAAAAAAAAAAAAAAAAAAAAAAGACATGTAACAAAAACCGAAACTGCGAATAGCGTTTCATCTCATTACGGAATTTGAATTCAGACTCAGCGATGAAATTTATTAACGAGGATGCCCTTTCGATATGTGCAAATCGTTAGCTTAGGTTTACGTTAACGTTTAAGCTGGTTTTAATTTTATACGTTGGTAGGTGGCCGAGTAGGTATTTTGCGCATAGGTTTGGTATATATATATATACACGAGTCAAGAGTGGTTAGCTGTTTAAACATATGCTTTTTATTCGAGACGTAATTAAATTGGAGGTTTTTATTCGCTTATACGTAAACATCAACGAATATGCATGTATCGATTGAATTAATCAAATTTTTCGTTTCGATGAACTCATATACCTACAGATAGGTATGTGTTCTGTACACCTGTGGCCGGTGTTCGCGTAAATTCTGGACATATTCATCTGTGTTTGAGCTATATAAATACACTTGACGCTATACCTACCTGTACCTGTGCCTATAAAACAGGTACAGGTAGTATGGTTGCCTACTGTAACAGCAATTATAATACCGCTGTTGTAAAATTTGTACCTACTTGCGCAGCCCTTTATATTAAAAGCGTGCGATGGAAATACGAGTATAGTGTACGGCCTGGCCGAGCAACGTGTGAGACTTTTGGATGGAAAACGATATAAAACACGAGGTTGACTGGCACGCCATACGGTGAAAAGTTAATGAAAAGCATTTGTAATCTTTTTATGTCATTATTGCAGGCAAGACTTTTATTACGTTAGGGATTCCCTGCTCCGGCATCTTGTTCAAGGACGAATAATATCCTCCGGGTAATGTGATAGATAGAGAGAAAAGTAGAGAGGGAGAGATGTAACGTAGGTATAACCTCTGAATCAAATGCAAGTTTGTAAAAATTAGACAGCCTCGAGTCTGTATAAATTAATTTATAAGCTTTAATATTTCTGTCGGCGCTGCCAGCTACATCAGAAAGCACTAAAATTTCAAAATATCAGATATGACAAGAATTAATAACAGATTCCGTATAAAAGCGAGCCCAAAATAACATCCAACCGGCCATTTAGTAGAACAAAAGAAAAAAGAACACATGACGAAATTTCTTTCTCCCTAGGAAACGTTAAAGCACCACACCAACAACTGCTCCGAAGCAAAAAAAAAAAAAAAAAGGAAACCAACTTAATGACAAGAAATAATATTGATTACAAATACTTACTCTTTCTTTCGTGTTCAGTTTATACTCTTCTAAAAAGCACGATGAAAAACAACCTACATTTCTAAAGCAGGGTTTCCTCATCCTTTACACCAGCATGATTTACCGTCGTACTTTTCATGTTTTCTCTCTGTTTCCTCATGTTCATTGATGAGTTACGAGATTATGGCAAATTTTTATACGGTCTTATTCAAATGCTATATATGTAAGATGTACTTTTATACTTACTCGCTCAGATAGTATTTTCTTTCATCTTTCTTTTCGGATATTATTTTTATACTGTGTTAAAGAATAAAAAGAAAAAAAAAATTAAATCATTTCCAAGGTATCATTCGGTATGAAAATTTCTTTTTAAACGAAAATACCAGGTCGATTACCTTTAATAATAAAAAAAAATCTTATAATGCTAAACTTAAAAAAGCTACCATTTTCAAAGGTATACGTGGCTTTTCTCGTTCAGTGTTATTACCATTGGAATGCGAATCACCGTGTGTTTGTTCAATTTATCGTAATCTTTTTGAAATTCGCAAATTCATTTCGTCGTAATTTACATTTATCTTACGTTTTTCCTCCATTTTTCGTTCGAATCGTTAGCATCGTGAAGTACCTAAATTTATATATATCTAGTCTTGGTTCTTGGTGATTGTTTCTTTATTATTTTGTGATTGTGTGGAAACCATTAAGTTTGTCTACGTACAACGTATTTATGTTCAATGTGTGAAATAACTTTTTGATGCTGAAATTGTGTGGAAAAAATTGACGGTTCATTTTATGAGTAGGGCACCTGGTGTGAAATTTCCACACGAATACAAACGTCTCGGGCTCGTGGAAGATTCGCATCACTGGTATGGCAAAATACTCGACAGTAATAACCTTCGGTGTTTTTATAGTTTTTGTTTTTTTTTTAGAAATACTTTTGAGGTATTGGAAGTGTACCTAGCCTACCTACCTGCATCGTACCTGCCCATATCTGCCACAGACGTCATAGAGTGAGTTAAGAAATGGCATTAGCATTGATGTGTAGTATGAATTGTGCGTTCAATGATCACGCTCAAAGCCCTTCTTTGCCCCGTAGGTAACGCTGTAAGGGCATCTAAACATATAACAAGTGAGCAATTTCAAAATTTCGATCCGATCATCAATTTGAGGGATGGACCATGTAGACAACAATTTTTCCTATAAATTTTGTCATGTACACATTTTGCCTATCTTCGTTATTGAAGGGGCAGCATGCGCTTAAATTTTATAAACCCCTTCAAATAATCGAGATAGGCAAATTTTGTAAATAACCAAAAATGCGGCGTAAGTTGCCTACCGCAAGGTCCGTCATTCAGAACTACAATTTGAACAAATTTTTGCATTACTTCATCCCTTCTAAGATGCAAAATTTTGGGAACAAAAAATTCTCTCAAGTCGTAGTTTTGAATAGTGGATTTTGTGCTAGGCAACTTACGCTGCATTTTTGGTTATGTACAAAATTTGCCTAACTTGATTATTCGAAGGGGCTAGTAAAATTCAAACGAATGCTGCACCTTCAATAACGCTGATGGGCAAAATGCGTATATGACAAAATTTGTAGGAAAAATTCTTGTCTACAAGGCTTGCCTTTTAAATTGATGATGGAATTGAAATTCTAAAATTGCACAATTCTTATCTTTTTAGATGCCCTGTATGGGGCTACCTATGGGAGGAAAAGGGGGCTTCGAGCGGTGCCTGTTGAACTCACATCTACAAGCACTACAAATCAATGCGAATGCCATTTTTATTAACGAGATCGGAACGAGCAAAACAATTCTGATAGGATTTGAACGGAACAGAACAAAACAAAAATGAATCGAATGAGAACGAAATAACTGAAAAAATATCACAGATAAACGGAATGGGGCAGAATGATTTTTGGTTTTGAAATAATACAAATATTGAGAAAAGTTTGATGTTTTATTTTACGTTTAGTAAATTTTATTCCGCAATAATCACCTATTTCACGATTATATTTTTACTGACACAGTTTTTATCTGGTTTGAGCGATAGGCACATCTAGGACCAATGTTAAATCTACATACTAAATTTCAACTTCGTAGCTCAATTTGAAGTGGAAATAGGGGAGGAACAGCTTTTTTTCAAGGTCAAGAAGAGGGAATCCTCTCATATCTTCTCTCTTAATTGACATAGTAGGCTGATTTTCGAATATGTTATGCAACTTCAGATTGCCTATGGATTGGCTCAAAAAGGTACATTTTCAGCGATTTCAACCCCTCAGCACGCGCTTCTCCAAATTTGGACACAACTGAATTTTGATCCGGGGTCATCCCTACTCCATAATATCAAATATGCCGCCAATCGAAGCGAATTTTTCAAATTTTTTCGATGTTGGTCAGTATTGAGCTGAACAAATGATTTTTAGTTTTTAGAAAAAAATATATGTATAAAAATAAATATCTGACATGGGCAAAAATGGTTGTAATGGTCTTCGAGGACCTCAAAACGAATTTTGTTGATATCCCCCCCCTCATCCGTCCTAGGTCGATAGACCGTAATAGTCTGACTTTCATTGATGATATGACCTAGAAAATCAGGTTAAAAATCATTTACTCGACTCGATTCCCAGAAAAATCATTCAAATTCTTTCAATGGTCTAGTGCAGATGGTCTTGGATTAAAATACAGTCATGTCCAAATTCTGGTGTTGGGTGTGGAGGGACAAAAACTGCAAAAATTGTTCGTATTCAAATCATTAGTCAGAGATTCAAAAATGGTATACCTAATCCAAAAATCAGTCTGCTATGTCAATTGGAAGAGAAGATATTGGGCTGTTCCTTTTTTTGACTTTGGAGAAAGTCAGTCCTACGTATACCTCGCCTATAAATTGAGTTAAAAAGTTGAAATTTCATATGTACATGTAGTAAAGTTCCCAGATACACCTTTTGGGGGTTTTAGCTTTTCAGCCCTAGTATATCCTTTCACAGCTCAAAAAAAGTAATTTTTTGGTGGAGTTTTCTTATTTTTCGAGTTTGTGACTTGCATATTTCCCCTCTCCATTGAGCTATTTTGTTAAAATTTGGGAGTCTCCATTTTTCAGCCCCTGACACTTCTACGCAGCCCGAAAAAAATTGTTATTTAAGCAACTTTTGCTGTTTTTTTTTTGTCTACAAATTTTGGTATGGATTGAAATTTGTCCAATAGATTTAGTAGTGGTCCTGGATGTGTGTTTAAAGGCTTTCTATAATTCCCTCTTAAAATCAACGTCTTACTCCGCGAAAATCAGATTAAAATTGGTTTCATAGTTTTGTTTTCTTTTTTCGTCACTCATTGTTTGTGATTGTGATTATCATAAAACGGGTTTGGTTTCTTTTGAAGAAATATTTTCTCGTCCTCTCTAGTTTTGCTGTAACCCCCCTCCCCGCCAACTAGTATTGTAAACCTCGCAAAATAATAGACGCTGCACAGCTAGCAACGGAAAGCAGTATTCGAAGTATTTAATTTTATAGTAAAAATCCTTGCTTTTGATAAATAAATCTATTTAAATACCACCGCAGGCAGGTTAGAAAATAAAATGTACATATTTAATAATAAAAAATATTTAAAAAAAATTACGACGGATCTGGTAATAATTCTGTATTGAATTTTTCTTCAGTCTTATTCGTAACATTCCGAAGAAAATTAAAATAAAAACAATCATCTACTTATTCGTTACGTCTCGTGATCCGATGAGCAAAAATTTCCACTCAAACTAATATAAAAGTTCTGAAATCCTGGATTTTTTTTTCGCCCCTCGCTCTTTCCATCTTCAAATAACTTTTAAACTGAAACAAACAATCTATTTGAAAAATTATATCGTTCGTTAGCGAAACGGTGCAAAGAAAGTGTTCTTTCTTCTTTTTTTTTGAATTTAAATATGCGTAAAATTACAAAATAAATGAGAAAAAATCTAATTTACGGCGCGAATAGTAGAGTTATTTGACGTAAAAGTAGAATGAGTTGCCTAATTGTAGCAAATTCAGGCACTGCGAGTTTTTGCTGACACTCTGTATAGGCTGGTGAGAATTTTTCGATATTTTTATCCCTATCTATTTTTTTCTACCTTTTCGAGTGAAAGATATTTATGATGTCGTTGGCGAAAGTTTTCAGTTGGTTTTATCTATACGAAACAGACTTTTTTGTCGGCGACTATTTTAAGGTATATCTAATTATTAGTTTGGGGAAGATTTTGTTCGCCTAAGTTGTAAGAGGTGAGATTTTTCAACTTTTTAAAAGAGGTATTGCGTTCATCGATTTTAATTTTTTTTCAAATTCAATTCGAAGATTTTATGCTGTAAAAAGTTTTGTTTTTATTTGACGTTCGGATTATGAAATAACTAGATTGAATAAATTAATTATCCGAGTGGTTTTTTTTTTATCTCTTTGAGTTTGGCTGTTTTCGACATCGAACATGAAGTCTTACGTAGTCGCATTAGGCCTATGTATTTCAATATGTGGAAGAAGTCGAAGTAAGCTAAAACAAAAAATGGTAAACACTTTCTGAAAACCCCATTGTTCTTAGGCTACGGTTGTGGAGAATGTGAAGGTGGTGAAAAATTGAGCTCTCTTCGCAAAACATATCTAGGTCTTTACTAAATTAACATGTCAAATTTTAACCTTGTAGCACAACTGGGACAGCAGAAGGGGGAGTAATGACTGGAATCGACTTGAAATATGGCAAAAAAATTCAAAAAACTTTTTGTTAGACCTGCGAGTGGGCTACAAAAGACCTGAGAATTCGAAACCGCTAATAGGGAAATTTTGAACCGCTACTAAATCTACATTTCAAATTTCAATCTCGTAGTTCATTTCGAAAGATGGTTATTATAAATACTAAGTTGAAAAAACGGTAAAGCCGAACCTAACCTAACCAAGGACTTATTTTTTCATAGCTGCAAAAAATTTTTGAACGGAGTGAAGAGTAGAAACCCTCACAAGACATGCCTAAGGGACTTGATGAATCCGAATATCGAATCTTGACTCTATAGTGCAATTTGGAGATGACTTATGAGAGAAGGTGATTTTGTTTAAAGTCAAAAATAAGGGAAACCTTATATATCCTTTCAACTCACTTGAATCAAAAAATAAGAAAAAACTACCAAAAAACCACATATTAAGGGATGTGAAGGGGTGAAATGGGGCAGAAAAGCCGAGACCCTTAAAAGGTACATATAAGACCCCTACGTAATGTACATACCTAATTTCAAGTTCCTAGATTAATTTGGAGGGGAGTTATGCGAGAAACAACTCAAAAAATAAGAAAAAAACTAAAAAACCACTTTTTTGGAGCATTGAAGGGGTGAAATAGGGTTGAAAAGTAAAGACCCCCAAAAGGCACATCCAGCACTTCCACTATATGTACATACCTAATTTTAAGTTCCTAGCTCAATTTGGAGGTGAGTTATGTGAAAAAAAAACTCAAAAAATGAGAAAAAACGATCAAAAAATTCACTTTTTTGGGGCTGTGAGGGGGTGCAATGTAGCTAAAAAGTCGGAATCCCCAAACGGCTCATCTGGTGCCTCAACTAAGTGTACATACCAAATTTCAATTTCAACTCAATTTTTTGAGGCGATAGGGAAGGAACAGCCCTTTTCCAGGATCAAGAAGGGGGAAAACCTCCATATCTGTCCTCCTAGTTGACTTGAGATGTTGATTTTTAAACATGTTGTACAAATTTTGATTTTTTGTCCATTGGTTTTAAAAGGGTCAATTTTTGCGTTTTTAGCTCATCAACACCCCCTCCCCCTAATTGGGGAATTACTGAATTTTGATCCAAATTCATCCTCACTCATATATATATATCTAACCCACGGCCGAACTGAGCCGATTGACTGAATTGGAGCAATTTTGGTGAGTATCGAGCGCAGCAGTAAATGATTTTAATGTTCGGGGGGGGGGGGATAAATAAAAATAAATATCTGATATGGCTAAAAA
>FIZR01020755.1:0-30468 GCA_900060175.1 Ferrisia virgata | reverse complement strand
AAAAGGGTACTGTTTAGTGCTAAAATAAAATGTTTTACCACAAGTCTCGCAATCACTCATTTTTTTTTTCAATTAAATTTAAAAGAACATAGAAAATCAGGCTCAAACACAAGACAAAATTCCATACCTCTAAACTTATCATATCCGTTTTGCGTTCACACGAGTGCAGTAAATCTGACGAAAACTGTGCCTTGCCTAAACCATTCCTTGAAAATAAAACGTATACAAATTCATTGTAAAAGTCTCCTAATTCAAAAATACGCACTCATTGGGTTCTAATTTGTTCGAAAAAAGAATCGATCGAAAAATGAACGAAAACGCCCTTGATTTTTGAAGAAACCCTAATGAAGTGATACAAAATAATATTTCGCTTAGGTATATTAAAACATAAACATTTTGTGTGTATTTATCAGATGAAATTTGGCGAATCGACTAAACATCAAGCAATGATGATAAAATCCATGGGCATACTCATAGACCAGGTGAATGATAATACAGCTAATCAAGCCAATCAAAATACTAATTTACCGAGGAAAATCGAAGATTTCAAACACATATTTCCATTTCTATCAGATGGTTTATCACCGATTAATAAAACAGCGTTAAAATCCCAAGACGAAAATACCTACTGCATCAATAACACGAAATCTGAGCAATGGGCAAACATGCATTGGATCATGCCATACGTAGTAATACGTGGGTTAAATAATTTTAAACGAGTCAAAATAATAGCATCATCGTCCGATGACCAGCCCGAGGTACACTTTAATATGACTTTGAGCACTAATAAATTAGGCGGGTATTTCGAATGGCAATACGGTAAAGATGGAATCACAACCATGGCCAATCTTAGGCAAAATTTCACCATAGATAATTTGACAATGGTGGTTAACACGATATTTAAAACAGATTGGATCGTAGATAAAATCGAAGTAAATCTCGGCTCAATAAATATTCTAAAATCAGACGGTAATAACCCATACCCCGATGTTAATGATTTCGCTTACGATATTTTTCACGAAAATTTAGAAACGTTGATTAAAAGTCATTTGAAACAACTAATACACGACGAATATTCTCAACCAATAATTGCGGAAACGAAACCGCTGAAAGATGGTCTTAACACCACGTCGACTTATAATTGCTTCAATAATACGAATCAAACCACAATTGATATTTGGAACCTACGTAATAGTCCGAATAAACAATTACTGAGCAATATTTTGAATCGTACGAAAAACAAACAAAATACCATGGCCAGCACTTTATTACCTACTAACACCACGCCTTGCATAGATGATAGAAAATGGTGGCAGAAAATTTATCGCCGCAACAAATGTAAAGATGTGAAAATCCAACAAACCAATGTTCCAACACAGAAGACTCGTGAAGCTCAGAACGATTGCATAGACAGCAGATGGTGGTTCCAAAAACCATTCTCGAAAAATAAGTGCGCAATAAATTTCACAATGGACAAAATTCCAAAAGACTTTTATCTGCAAAATCGTGACGCAGAAGAATGTATAGATACAAGATGGTGGTTCCAGAAACCGTTTATTCGCAATAAATGCAAACCAACTGAACCGGAAATGATAAATTTGTCAGAATGAACGCTTAATTGATAACAACGTGAATACGATCTTTCATACTACACTTTTACTCCGTTAAGCACAATAAAGATTGGAATCACCGGAATCAACTATCTGTTCTATGAATGTTCCAAGCCGTGAAACGTGCGTGAACTTGACGATTACTTTTGTTCATATATATTTTTAATTTTTAATGTGTTCGAATAAGTTTTTCTTTCACAAACCTAGAATATAATAACTACCAAGTTTCAAAATCTCACAAAAATCAGCAATAATCAAACCTATTCAACTTGGAATATAATTTTTTATACGAGTATTCAGCACTTCAGAATAATAACAATTTACACGTATTCGATGTCTAACTAAAAACTATCTCACTACTTCTTGGACCATTGGCGGAGATAGGGAAGGGGCTATGGAGGAGCTCAAGCTCCCCACACCTCAAATGTTTTCGAAAAAGTTGACGACAAGAGATAGTGAACTGTCAAGGAAGTCAAAAATGCCGTTAAATACACTCTTTTGAACATTTCACACTTCGTTAATACCAAGGTAAAAACTTTTTTTTAGAAAATGAAGATGAATGGCTTAAGCCGCTCCAAAAAATGTTGAAAAATCTACGCCTATGTCTTAGATAACGAATCGTCTTTATTTTGAGGATCAAAAATGAATATTAGAAACTAAAATTTAAAAAAAGAAATGCACAATGTTCTTTAAAATTTCATCCTTTATCACTGTTTCAAATTTCAGTTCGATCGGTCAATTTTTAGAGGATGAACAGTGGCGAAGCAAGGGGAAATGGGTGAACGGTTTCATGGGCGGCAAATTTTGGGGGTGGGCCGCAAAAACTGAAGTACTTCAATAACTGGACAGTAATTTGAATAATCATTTGTACATTTTCAAATTTCGTCTTTTTATGAAATTTAATCATTTAAAAATCATGTTTTATCAAAGTTTAGCCCACGCTTCACTCGGTCAATTTATACTTATTACTTGCTTTATTAATAAGAGGTGAGTTCCAAGAAGTTGATTTATTTTATCGCACAACTTTCGAGAAAAAACGTAATCACTGTTGAAGTTATTTCATTGGTGACTTAATTTTATCAAATGCTGGAGGAGAGGAGGAGAAATAAGATGGAAAATTTTATAAATCAACAGATTGTTGAGGTTGCGCAAATTTGAAAAAAATTAACAAAAATGCTACAAAAAATGTAAAATGATCAAAATTTTTGGTTTACCATTCGTTCACGCACTACTTACTCTCATTTTGTCCTCACGTCTTGAATAGTCTGTGACTTAAGCGCGGGGTAGAGGGCAGCGATTCTTCCTATATAAAAATTCAATTCTACATGTGAAAAAACGGTAAAATTCCGTAGTTGGAGTTCAGAAATGCGCACGATATTAATATTTGGACTCTAAACCTTCAAAATATTGCCAATTTTCAAGTAAAATTTTCAGTAACGCCCCCCTTCCCCCCCCCCAGAAGCTAGGTCTCAAAGAGGGTTGACGAAAGTCTTTGAAAATTGTAACTCCGAGTCTTAACACTCGAGTCCTTGGAAATTGCGACTCCGAGTCATCATGTAGCGAGTCGCTCACCAGAAAGACTCCGAGTCTTTTGGCAAGCCTGAGTCTGTTGAGAGTCCATTTTTTCCGAGTCTTTTCATTACTATTATTTTTTTTCTATCAATAATAATTTACAGCGTATTTTTAAACGTAAAAGATATTAAAAGCAAAATCTGTATTGTATTTTTAATTATACTGACAGAGGAAACCTTGAAAAAAGAAAAATGGTTACATTTACAAATAAAATTTCTTTTTTACTTTCAATACACATTTGTAAACCACTCTCAACAGACTTGACAAAAAAGAAAAACAAATATTGGGACTCGAAACAGAGACTCGTTCTCATTAAAAGACTCATTCAAAATAGAGACTGGGAATCGTAAGAATTGCGAGTCTCTAAAAAAAAAAAAAGACTCGGAGTCTCCGAGTCCTTTCAGAGCAGACTCTGGTCAACCCTGATCTCAAGTATTGTTACGCCACTAGTAATTGTAGACGAAATTCTCCGGGGAGAGCGGAGAATGAAGTGATCGAAGGAGCGGTGTAGAAAAAGTTCTCTGGGTAAAAAATTCCTAGCTAGTTGAATTACTGCATCCGTTCGCTCACAGTGTAAAAAGTAATTTAACGTCTGATTCTTAATCTAGAATTTATTTGCACAAAAATAAGCTTGGCGCCATTTTTTCTATCCCCTTCCCCTCCGAGGATCCAGCCCCCTTTTTTATAAATGCTCGTATCTCCCCTTCGACCATTTCCACCAAAAAAATATTTCGAGAAAAATTTATACATTTTTGGTTGTTATAAAACTTGCATTTAGAGCAATCTTTGTGCCCCAAATCTCAAAAATGCATTGATCGAAATGCTCAAAACCAAGTTATTTTCGCTCATTATAAAAAATATCAAATACAAGACAAAACTAGTAATTACAAAAAGTATTCAGAATAAAATTTTACACCTAACACGTACTAACGTTCAATATAAATGATTTGACTATGTCTTCAGATTGAAAAATTTCATCATGCAACATATGAAGGGGGGTGTCTTCAGAAATTCGTTCAAGCTCGAGAACTACTTCTAAAAACAACCCTCAGATTCATATTCAGCGGATTAAATTACCATTATCTACACGCTTTCAGTCACATTCAATTTATTCGAGATTTCAACATGTAATTTCCATGATGAAATTTTTCATTCTGCTAACAAGGTCAAATCACTTATACTGAACGTTAATATGAGGAAGAGGGATTGCCAATGGAGGTGAGGGGTGCGAGTATTGCGTTCAACATGTTGAATGTAAAATTTTATCCTAAATACTTTTAGTGATTGCTAGTTTTGTACTATATTTGATATTTTTTATAATAAACGAAAATGGCTTGTTTTTGAGCATTTTGATAAATACATTATTGAGTTTGGGACGCAAAGGTTGCTCCAAGTACAATTTTTGTAATCACCAAAAATATAAAAAATCTCTCAAGAAAAAACTTTTACTTTAAAACTTTTTTTGTAGAAGCGATAGAAGCGGAGATAAAAGCATGTCTAAGAAAGGAGGCTGGATCCTCGGAGGGCGATGGGCCAAAAAAACTGCACCCAAGCTTATTTTTGTGTAAATATATTCTACATCAAGAATCAGTCGTCAAATTGCTTTGAATATTTGGTGCGAGCGGAAGCGTTATTGTTTTTTCTGAGCATAAACAAAGAAATGCAGCCATTTCACAAAAATTTCAATAAAATATCATTAAAACGAGAGCATCACTATAAATTAATATATTTAATAAAAATTGTACCTTTACCCTCATTAAAAAAAAAAAAAAATGTAGTCAATTTTTGTGCCTTGTTGTCCAATTAGGCTAATCCACAACCACCAGAGCACCCCTTTAAATAAGAAGTAGAACCAACCTAATTCATCATTTACAGTATACTTAATCAAAAAATAAAACCGTCTTAGAATCGATACAACAATTTCTCACTTTTGAAAAAAAAAATTAAATTTTCAAATCTCATTCGTTACTTGATACAACATGTCGTATTTTTTCAAATGAATATTTTCATTTTAAATATACTTTACTTTCATTCATAACAAAACTTCGAACCATTTTGACCTCGAACATTTCCAAAAAAAAAAGGCTGTTCTTCGAAAAACATGCCAAAAATAATAATGTATTACATATAATGTTCAGTTAGGCATCCCACATTCGCAGTCTCTTATATGTAGAGATATGTTCTGAATGTAAACGAACTTTTTTTTCATACTACCTACTGAAAACATCCCTCACAACGCTTCAAGTCAGAAAATCATTCATACAAAAAAGATCAAAGTTTTCAAAACATTGCTTTTTCCAACACCACATGAAATATCACCACAGCACAATGAAACGTGTTTTTAAAATATTTCAATAGCTGTATCGAATGTGTTAACCACTATACTTCGGTTCCTTATCAATAAAACAAAGGTCGATTTGTTATTCTGCTATTTGAAATGAATAACATTTCGACGTAATTTTGTTCAATCTGCAATCGTGCATCGGTTTCGTTACATTTCATTTACGCGGTAGAATGTAATACTTGGATGAAAAAATAATTGAATAATAACTTTTTTTTTTTACGTTGAAATATTTTCCAACCGTGTCCAAATATGAAGACGAGTATAATAATAAGTCTTTGTTTAGCACTGCTACAATTGAGTAAGTATCTTAGCGAACATATTTTAAAAATAATCTAAGAATATTTACACTATCTAAAAAATTTGATTCTAAATGTATATAGCCAAATGGATACCTGATTTCAAAATTTATAAAATAAAATATACAAAGCCCTCTTTAAAGAAATTACCTTTAAATTTTCCATTATTTTAAATTATGATAAATAAAACGCAATCGTAATAAGAATTGGGTTAAACCAATGACATCGCAAGTAACGTGTACGCAACGTGGCTGATTGTTTCTTTAATAAATAATTTTCTTCTAAATTTAATTACCAACTCGATTACTTAAAGTTGGAGAAACAGAACAATGAATATCTTAATAAATGAAAGATAAAAATTCAAGAACTGGACCTATTACTTATAATAATTCTGTTTCAATAACATTCTTTAAAAATACCAAAGTTGAAATAAGTAAACGTGCGATCTTTCGATTCTTTGTTACACTCGTAAAATCTGTTCTTCTTTATCTTGCTTACGTGTTTGTAACTTAAACGTGCAGGTAACTTATCAAAAACAATATAACGAACATTATCAAGATGATATTTTCTATCGGTGAAAAAAGTTCAACGCCTAACCTGACCTAATTAGGTGTACTGCCATTGACACATATATTTAGCAAATCAATAGCATAACATTGAACAATAATTTAGCAATCGAATCACTGACGTATAATATACATGTTTGATGAAAATTTTAACAACTTTTCAGGTATTGCACAAAATGAAGAAACATCTCCTACACAAATAACAGAATCTCCCCAACCAACTTCTGATTCACCAACAGTACTAGTACCCACCACAAATTTTGCAAGTATTACAACTATTACTTCAACTACAGAACCATTAACAACACCTACTTCAACTACTGAACCAGCAACTTCAACAACTCCTACAACGCAATTCCCAGAAACAAAAGCTGAGACATCGACGAGTGGCGCGCCTGTCGAAATTACTACATTGGTGCCGAATAACAAAACGAATGTTAAAATCGTAGAAAAGTTGAGCGATCAAATTAGATCGATACTGGGCCAATTTCACGGACCCGATCCAACTAAATTCTCCGATCAGGTTATATTAGCTGATCCAATGCCAGCACCAAATACCACCGCTGATTTGGCAATCGGTACCGGTCATTTTTATAATTTGACTGTCCATGGATTATCAAATTTCACCGTAGAAGCTGTTAATATGCTATTAGATGAGATGCAGGTGAGATGCAGATATATTCGCTGTGATATTGTACCTTACAATATTTAGTAATACCTATATGTAAAGATAATCGAATCAAGAATTAAATACAACCACGCTGCCAACAGGTTTACGTAATGATTAGTATAGAAACGGTTCTAGTCAAAGGAAATCTTACTGTAGAAACAAT
Organism: Ferrisia virgata; assembly: GCA_900060175.1. Taxonomy (NCBI): domain Eukaryota; kingdom Metazoa; phylum Arthropoda; class Insecta; order Hemiptera; family Pseudococcidae; genus Ferrisia; species Ferrisia virgata. Next base: position 23,247 of record FIZR01020755.1, on the reverse strand, counting down.
GTTTACAACCTCCAAAGGACCATTCAACATGACACTGTCTAATGTTACAGCAGAAGGTACGGTTTATTTGAAAGCAGACGTGACCGGAAAATTATACGCAGATAAATCGTCGAGTGATATGCGATATCAAAAATTAGAAGTAAGCTTCGTAATTAAACATCCATTTAGGTATACTTAATACGAGTAAAATTAAGCAACATTTTTCAATATACCTATCTCCTTGAAAAGTCTATTGATAACGTAAGTAAATCGCAAAGTGCAAAATAAATAACGAAAACTAATGAGTTGGGTAAATTTTGCTAAAATTAATTCAGTACGTCATTCATTGTACGATATTGATCTATTATAGGTATAGCACGCAGGTAAAATATATCATTTCAATACTACAATTTATAAAAATACGTAAGTAGGTTATATAAATAAACCCAATTTAATCACATTTCAATCTACAGGTCGGATCAAGCTCAAACTCCTTATTCCAAGCAGTATTGAACGGCGCTGGTATGGTTATAATAGCAAATATCAAACCTTATATACTAAACCAGATTGACAAACAGTTAAACGAAGAAGTGAACAAGCAATTAGAAAAAAGCCCTAAAATCCCTAAAATCGTCGACAGATCACCAGTGGATTTAGCAGTTTTGGAAGGTAGAAAATATGTACGTCAGCAGTACGATCCTTTAACGTTACCAAACGTAGCAAACCACGACAGCAAATATTTAATCGTAAACATAGGTCCTGTCACAATAAACGGATTATCTAAATTCGCTCGAGTTGGAAATATCACCGTACAAATGAAATCAGGAGTAATTCAATTGATAGCACGATTTGTAACCGGCAGACTTCATGGTAATTGCAAATTTTTCTACGATTTTGGTAAAGTTGGTGTAACCAGACAAGGCGAATCAACATTTATCGTCGACCATTTGCAATTCGAGGCGAAAATAAATCAATCGATAAATTTAAGAAATAAACCCATTCTGGATGACTTACAAATAGAAGTGGGAAAAATTCGCGTGAAAATGGATGGCCACGGAGATTTTGATTATCTTGTGGATATGATAGTGCCATTGATACCAGATATGATAAGACATCTGATAATTGACGCTTTGGAAGAACCTATCAAAAATAAGCTGCAATCTGATATTTTAGATAAAGTAAACGTCGAACAATTAATCGAAGAGAATTTGCAATTTATGGAAAGTTATTTTGTTTATTAATCCACAAAATACCACGAATTGGAACTGGAAGAATTTGTAATAGGTATACGGTACTCGTATCAAACAAACATACAGTACGTCGAAACAAGAAAAACCAACAATCATATTAAAATTGTTTAGAACTCTAAATTAGTTGATAAATTGTTAACAACACAAATACTTATGCTACGCCGTTATCAGGTATACTTATTTTTATTCGAAATCATTCACTCGACTTTAACTTAGTTTATTTGCCTTCGTAGCAAAATCTCTAATTCTAAACATGATGAGACAAAAACACCTGTTGAATTGATTTATACTAAATACATGATTATGATTGAATTTAATGACAAGATTCCGATAAACCAAACCATACATATATGTCATAAAATACTTCTTGATCGTTTGTATCTATTATATGCTTTTACTTCACAATAGACCATTTCGTTGAACTAAAAATGCAGCTGCTTACTGTTCCACTATCCAATACATACAGAAATGATGTGCCAGAACGTTTAATGAGTAAGTATGTATTTTGTATGAGACAATACGTGACTTTGAATACATACTATAAGTTCAATAAAACTGAAAAAAATACTTGAAATCAAGCTAAATAACTTACTCTACCAGGAAACAGCTGCCATAATCCATGCGACATAGTATTATTGACATGATCATTAACATAACTATTATTATAATCACAACACCAAAAAAAATTATTGCTTTCATCGTAACGGAAAGAACTGTAATTCAACACTTCAATTAATCGAACTATTAAGATTATTAATTAATTACACGTTTAGTTAAAACATAATTAAAACACGTAATAAGTAACTAACGAAATGTTTTCATAAAAATAATTAAAAATAGCACGCTTTCATTTTTCGGACTTTCAGTAACGTCATAAAATCTTGGTGCCGAAATAACCGTTGTTGCCAACTTCAGATGCATTATGCATAAAAATATTGTTTTGATTATTTTTTTGAAAAAATTTCAGTGTTGCCTCAAAATACATAATTTTTTGTTTTTGTTATTTTATTGTTCATTATATTTAAAAACATTTCTTGGCCTTTAATTAATTTATTTTTCAATATTTTCATTTTAATAAAGTTTTTTGATTTTGATGTGCAATATTTTTATTTTTTATTGTATTTTGTTTTTAGTGATTATTTGAATAATTATTTTTTTTTTATTGTAGGTCAATGCTCTGTAATATTTGATCTCACTTGGCCCTCTGCACCCTAGCATGAAAAAATAAGATAGCAACATTCTATATTTCAACTTTTAATAATTATTTAGCAAATATGAATGCATAAAAAAGGTTTAGATATTAGTGACTAAATTGTACCTAGGCTACATTGTATATAATTAATGCAAATGTCGTGTGACTTGCTTCACAGCTGCATTCCTCCCAAATCATTAAACTGCTTATATAAAACTAAAAAACTAGAGCATTTAGATTTTTTCAATAAAAGAAAAATTAAAATAAAATTCAAGCTCAACGATGACCTTAACATAGCTCAACAAAATCAACATATTTTATTTATTTTACATCTACAACCGTACGAGTTAGATACCAAATTACTTGAATTTGTTTCGCATCAGGCCATCACAGTGGCTCAAAAATAATTATGAATTATGAAGGAATTATGTAACCTAAGATTCGCAGGTATCATAAATACTTGTGTTTGATAATAACGATAAGATAATGACGATTAAAGAAATTCCCAAGAATATTATTTTCTGAAAAATAATACGAAAATGATAAAAATATTGCAAATTTTCAAAAAAATTTAATACATCATTAAGTACGTTTAGTGATTCATTCTACTTGATAACCAATCTATGTAGGAAATGTTGCGCCAAGAAAAATTTAATCGTCCGTTCATAAACAATGATTTGCATAAATACTATACGCGTACTATACCAGTCATTTGAAATTTTATACGAGATCGCTGACGAACTTAAGCTGTTTATTTAGTAAATAGCTAAATACTAGTTATCTTTTTCTTCGAACTACAATATCGTGTTCTCGATGAATAAGCGGAGAGTTACATCAAACAACAATGCCGACCAAATGTTTCTAATTTGAACCATGATCAGTTTCTCTGTTATAGACAACTAACATATATTATGAACTAATTAAAGCGACATAAAGAACGTTAAATAAAGAATTTCGCATTTCTTTATCATTTTTTCACAAACCGTGCTAGTGTACATTTGTTTGCTTCTTATCCAGCGAGCAAATGCTAAATTAATCAAAATGAAGACTACCGTATTTTTTATCGTTTTAATTATTTGTGCAAGAAATGGTAAGTGACAGAGACTTTCAAATTTTATAAATAATATTCACATAGCATAAAAATAGTGAAAATTGCATTTTAAAATTGAAATCCCATCATTTGAATTATTAAATATCAAAATATTTAGACCATAAAGATATTTTCATTTACGATATTTTGATAAAAATAATTATAAGTTGATTATTTTTGTACGATACCAGACCTTTATCAAAAAAATTAAATTATTGTTTCTTTTTTTCATTATTCACTTCATCTTTAACAAATTGAATGGGAATTTCAATACCACTATCCTCCAAAGATTGCAGGTGTTCTGTATTAACATTTATTGAACTAACCAGATTAACATTTTCACTCCCTGTACCATCTTCCGAGTTGATTGGAGCATTCGTAGTATTGTTTATGTCTGGGTCTGATGCTCTTGAAGCTGACTAGAAAAAAATGAAAATATGAAAACCGAATAAAGCAAGAAGTGAGCACTATGGCACCGAAGCTGCTTATATATTTTCAAATGATTAATTATTTCAAAAATGTATTCCATTGCGAAAACAAACGTTTGTGTTTACACGGTTAGATATAAATAAGGTACCTCGTCAGTAGTTCTTGTAGCTTTGAATGTTAAGACGCCATCCGAAGAAATAATCGACTTGACCGATTCCACATCAATATTTTTTGGTAAAGTCAATTCTCTCTCAAATTTTCGAGCTATTAAACCATGATCATCTTCTCTGTCTTTATGACTAGCTTTAACACTGCACACTCTTCCTGTTACTTTAATACGAATTTCATTAGGTTTAAAATGTTGAACATCAATATGAATCTGTTATAAAAAAAAAGTATCATAGCTTACTAAACGTGTACACTATCACAAATATAACTGTATTCTTCTGGATATCCTTACCGCAAATTGATTCGCTAACCATTGTTGTTTCGCTTTATCTTTCTTTTGTGACCTATCTGGTGCTGCGAAAGGTCGCCATGGATAAAAATTATCAGGTCCATAAGATAGCGACATTTTAGCTGGATTTCTTAAGTTATCCGCTGTCAATACTAAACCAAATTTTTGATCATATACTTTTGCATTTGCATAAAAATCATCGTATTTTCCTGATAACGGATTTTGCCTTTCTATGGGTGGAGGAGGGTTTTTCGGTGGACCAATCATTATTATGAAATCTCTCAATTTTATCAACACTTATCACTAAATAATGAATAATTTTGTTACTAAAAATTTTTTTTCGAATTAAATTTCATATCGTAATTTAAAACTTGGAACTCATAACATTATTTTGGTAAAAATTATTAAAAATGTTTTTAAAGATTTAGTAACCATTTATATCTATTATATTTTCAAAAAACGGTGTGTCTGTATGCGTAAATATGTTTCGCTAATTTACATTTTGCATATTAATTTTAGGACAGTGTAGAAATTTGGATGAAATCGGAGATACAATAACGAATAATGGATCTACTACCGCCACCAGTTCGCCTGCAGTCGTTGAGAAGACTACTCAATCAACTTATACGAAAACCGCGATAACCCAAACTACCAGTTCAACATTATTTTCACCAAAAACGGAAACTCCATCCTCTCCATCAATTTCAGAAAAATTTAAGGAAGTTTCGAGCACACCTGATGTAATCATAAAAACTTCAGGTGCAAATGCGTCTTTCGTTGATAATTTGAGCAATAAAATTCGATTAGTTTTGAAACATTTCCAAGACCCCGACCCAATTGGAATTCCTGGTGATAGTATTCTGCCAGAACCGATGGCAGCTGAAAACGTCTCCGCTTCGATGGTTGTTGCCACCGGATTTTTTTACAATATAACGATTTACGGTTTAAACAATTTCTCAATTGATGTCGTCAATACCTTTCTTGATAAAATGGAAGTTAGTACCTGTAATTGAGTATTCTAGTAGCACCTATACGGCAATATATTAAGTATAATATTATTCCTGCTATGTTTATTACGCGCTTTTTCACCAATTATTTGTGAGCTGTTTGTGTGTATGTCCTCGGTAACTATTAAATTAGGACATACCCACATGCATGCTTATATTCACAGATCGTGAATATCTAAAATTGGAAATTTTTGTCGTTAGGTTTTTGTCGTCCTGAGACTAAAAACTGTGACTGCATTGGGAAATTACACAATGAGCAATCTTCTGCTTGATAACGAAGGTCCATTCAATATCACATTTACCAACGTTACAGCTGCTGGCTCTGTAGGTTTAGCAATAAATGAAGAAGGAAAATTGTACGCGAATAAATCCATGATCGACATTGCATATGAAATAATTGAAGTAAGCCTCGTGTTTTTTATCAAAAAATTTTAAAATAAAAATACCTACTTGCTTACCTACTTTTTTCTAGGTGGACTTGACCAATGTTAGCTCTTTAGTAAGGCCATTCCTAAACAGCGGAGGTTCTAGAGTGTTCGATGCCGAAAAGCCACTCATTTTAGAAAATGTCAATCAACGATTAATTGCAGAAATCACCCGACGATTAGAATTCTTTCCCAAAATCCCACCGCTTACAAAACTTTCACCAGTTGATTTAGCAGTATTGGAGGGTCGAAGATTTGTGCGAAGCAGATATGAACCATTCATTATCGATAAAGTATTCGATTTCGACAACTCATTTCTCAACGTTCACGTAGGACCAGTTAATATAAATGGTTTATCGAAATTCGCCCGAGTTGGCAACATTACATTAGCAATGGTGAATCAAACTGTTGATTTGAGGATTAGAATAATAACTCAAAAATTGGCTGGAAATTGTAAGTGGTACTATGACATTGGTAAAGTAGGTGTTACCAGACATGGCCAGTCTAACTTTACCATAAGTCATTTGCAATTTGAAGCTAGAGTTTTTCAATCCATTGATTCGAGGAAGTCACCTAAGCTAGAAGAATTAGAAATTGAAACTGGTCCAGTAATTATAAAAATGGATGGTCGTGGAAGTTTCGATTATCTCGTTGAAATGGTATCCAAAGTGTTACCAGAAATGTTAAGGCATATGATAGTAGATGCCTTGGAAGAAACAGTCAAAGAGAAAATACAAACTGACGTATTGAATAAAATTAACGTTGAACAAGTATATGAGGAAAATTTATCAGATATCAAGAAATATTTATCTGATAAACTTTAATTTCATCGATTTTTTTGACATGAGTATTTTTTTATACGTAAGTGTTTATCTATTTAAAATTTGAACGATTACATACGTAAAGATGTGTTATTTTTCAATTAACTACTCGTAATTTAAGATTTTTCTTACTCGCATTGACTTTCTTTTCAAAAGTTACCTATATTTAAACAGTAACAGTACAAATAATAATGCGTTAATTCTAAATTATTTATTAGTACAAATATTTATCGCTTATTTCAGTTCATTGAACCTTTTTTTATATCATATCGTATGAAATGGGAACTTAAAACAAAGTTCTCATCGTCCGCATGTAAATCATTATCAAAATTAAACATGCAATTTTAATTACGTACAAATGAATGAAACTTTATGCTATAAAATGTATAATAGTTTATCTGTTTTTTAAAAGCAATATTTTAAATAAAACAGTACGCCTCAACTATACATGCATAAGTATAAATATGTGTGGGTTCAAATTCCAACCAAGATCATTCACTTTCGCAAATCGGAGAAGTAGCAAGTATATTTATAAATAATTATACACGAATACAGGACGTTATGATGTATTGATTAACATCAGCATAGTAAACTTACTGAATAGCGCTTTCTTCATAATGATTGTTATAAACTCAGCAAACTCAGTCACCTATAAACATGTAAGCTCCAGCTCCATGAACTGCAAAACTTTTCCCAAGATTCATTTTTTACAAAAATTAATTTAAACAAATTCAGAGTAGATCGGTGCAAAACGAAATAAAATAATTTATCTCGATCCAACAAGTTTTATTAAGTAGGTAGGTACAATTTCGAAATTAACAATGATGTTTACACATTCAGTACTTGTATAATTAACATGATTGAATTCGTTAGTGCCCAAGTACATTCAATGAAATTTTCCCCATATTTTCAAAAACATTAATCGACATAAACGAACCTTTCACCAACCGCTCATTTCTTAATATCCAATCCATCATAATTAACACCCGAGATAAGTTGAACTGAAAAAATTCTCAATCTATGATCTTTGGTTAAACTGCTTATCACAAGTTACCTTTGAGAAAAGGTATGATAGCGTTGAAACAAGTTTTAAAAAATTTGTATATTCAGGTACAAAATACATTATTCTTTAGTTACGAAACACTTGCCCCTATCAAACGGCGATCTAAATTTCAGTAGTAATTTCTAGTGAAGTTACGAATAACTGAACTCGACGTGAAATGTTTACAGTTTTTCTATGCAAATAGAACTTCAATTATGGTACTTTCTACACATAACAAGAAACTATACCTTTACAGTTTAATTTAATGCCTTATAGGTATTTTTGAATTGTATTTACAAGGATTTGAGAAATATAATGAAATTAGTGGCACATCCAAGTAAGTACCTACATCTAATTTAAGATCTTGATTCTATGAGAACAAAAATAAATTAAAAGTACAGTAAATCCTTGCATAAAAATTTCATCATTAAACTTTTTTCAGGTAAAATGACGTGGGCATTTAATTAACTTAAAACAATAAATATAAAACATTTTTCAAAGAAAATTTAAAAAATCATGTTATGCTCTTGTAAAAATAAAGATTAAGCGTACAATGCTTCAATTTCTTTTTCATACTTCACGAAAACAATTCGTTTCAAGACTTTCATTGTTGGTCCTGTGTTGGAAAAACAAATAAATAATTTAAAATGAAAATTTGACGTGAAAAATTGATTTATCGGTCAACAAATACGTACCCAATTCTCCGGTAGCAAGTGAAAAATCTCTAGGAAGAATAGTAAATTTTTGGATTTTCTGAGCTTGAGAAATGGCATTGTCATTCACACGTTTGATTCCTTCTTCAATGGCTTTATACACCTACACAAATTTTGAATGTAGCCAACAACATACCTCAATTGATTCTCAAGCTAAAATTTGAAAAGTCAACACTCACATCATCCGGTTTTTTCTCAACAATTTCCGAAACCGTTTTATATTGATTGGCTCCTACCGACTTCAACCATACTTTAGCTTCTGGTGATAATTCATCTTGCGGTACTCCTGTATCCATATTTATTACGCACTGTAAATTTCATTCAATTTAATACCGTGTTTTTAATCGAAATTAATTTAACATACACATTTTGTCACATTACTTTTAAAGTTGCTAACAATGTAAGATATTTGCGACGATCTCCTACAACAACAGCTTGGCTAATTATAGGTATTTCAGTTTTTATTGCTAATTCAATTAAAGCAGGAGCAACATTTTCTCCACCAGCTGTGATTATCAATTCCTATAATACGAAAAAAGTTATATAATTATAGGAATAAAAACTCGCTATGGGCACGATTGAAAATTTTAAACAAAATTACTTTTATTCTTCCTGTTATTTGTAAGAAAGAATTTTTATTAATTCTTCCAAGATCTCCAGAATGCAGCCATCCGTCGGAATCTACGGCTTCTTCCGTTTTTTCAGGATCATTCAAGTAACCCATAAATACATCTCTTCCGTACATACAAATCTGCAAGTAACAAAATAATAAAGTAAGTAAATCGGCTTTTACTCACAGTACTCATACATCAATAAATAAGTAATTTTTTACACCTCTCCATTGCCATCTGCATCAGGCTGATCAATTTTCGCTCGAGTTCCAGGAAATGTTCGTCCGATTGCGTTTAAATCAAGATCAGGAGATTTACTAATAAAATGACCACCACTAGTTTCTGACATTCCGTAAGCCTAGGGTTAATCATTTTTCGTAAATATTGTAACTTTTTACGGTTCCAATTGTGTCGAGAACGGTGTTAAAAAGTTATACTTACTTCTGTTACTGGCATATCAAGACTCGTTAAATATTCTCTAACATCAAGAGGTATAGGTGCAGCTCCAGATAGGTAAGTTCGGCATTGATCAAAACCTAAAGCTTCCTTAACTTTTGTGTAAACTAGCCTTTTATAGAATTTATACGATAATGACTCTCCTACAAAACTGTTGAATTGATATTATAAGAATTGAAGTCGTGAAATATTAATTTTTGAAGAAAAGGAGATCGTTCAACCTTACCCTTCGGATACTGCTTTGTAATGAGCAAGACCTGCTGATCTCGCATGATAGAACAGAAATTGTTTCACTCTGGATGATTTCTTTTCCGCTGTTTCCAAACCTTCTTTGATTTTTTCCCATACCCGAGGAACTCCGAATAAAATTGTAGGTTTCATTGCTTTTAAGTTATCCACCATTGATCCCTTGAATATAGAATTTTTCGTTATAAAAAATGTACTGTACGCAATAGATGAAAATTTAAGTATAAATTTGTATTAAAATAAATAAATTGTAGGTTAATAATAAAGCTTCGAGAAGATCAAGTATTGAACGCTTCATTTATCTCCTTCAATTTGATTTTAAAATTCGAAATGTGGATCATTAATTTATGACGTCTACAAAACTGTTTAGATTATTTAAAACACAAACAAGTAGGTAGACGTCACTAAAACATGATCCAATATATTATTTTCATAATCCAGTGGATGAAGATGTTTTGCACATTCCTTCGTATACTTATATCGAGCCATATTTCAAAAAAAAATTGATGTTCAGTTATAACGAGATCAATAAATAATCAGCAAAAAGTCTTAAACATTTTACCTATCATATACATGACCACTTTAAAAAATAATCATAATAAAAATTTCAAGGGTAGATAAGTCTTCTAGGGAGTTAGGTATAGGTACATACTTAATTTATAACTAGTAAAAATAATCGACAACTCAACGTAAAAAAGGTAAATATATCATAACTAGTTGTTGTTACTTCAAAAGGATATACTACGTATTTCAAAGAAAATTGAGCATTATTGACCCAAAAACGAAAGTCTAAACACGTATTCAAAAATTCAAGGGCAAAACAAAGCTATCTACGTAATATATGTAAGTGGATATTTTCATGGGTGAAACGCTGATGGTTGAAGCGGAATACTGTTAAATACATTCTAGCAGAAAATGTTCAACATTATTCCCTCAATTGATGAAATCAACGATTTTGAAGCTTTAACTTCAATAATTTACAACAGTACGCACTTAAACTCATTGAAAAAAATGACTACATAAAAAAATTTAGAAATACGATACTCACTTTCAATACATTTTTATCGCCGAAGTACACACAACCTCCAATGACAAGCCCCATAAATAAATCAGCCGCCTAAAAATTACAAAACAAGATTTTCAAACACGATTATTTCTGGCAATAAACTTGCCTTTTTAAAAGCGTAAACTCACTTGAGCAGCGGCGTGACTAAGGGGAAGATAAGATAATATTCTCTCATTACCGGGTTGCATTTGTAAATATTTTGCAGCCATTTTAGCGTTGAAGATCAAGTTATCATGACTCAACATGACTGCTTTTGGTAAACTAGTGGTTCCTGACTGGAAATCAACAATTGTTAGAATTGGAAACGACTCGCTTCCGCGCGCGTACAAGATAAATTCGTTCATAATTCACTTACTGTGTACAATAAAGAGCAACATTCATTTACAGCCAAAGTGTTGATAATTTCGTCTAATTTTTCGTCAGATTCTGTACTTCCAATATCCACAAGCTCTTGCCACTAGAAAAATAGTAGACAGGTAACTTTAAATATAGAGATAATTATTTACAAGCCACTCTTCAAAAAGCAACAATGCAATATTTACACTCAATACTGAAGAGTCACTGGGTTTACCAGAGTACTGAATAATTGCTTTAACATCTGGAGCTTGGTCTCTGATTTTCAGTATTTTTTGTAATTGCATATCATTTTCCACTACTACAATGTTGGCATAACTGGTTTTCAAACAGTGAAGACAAGCATCTGGGGAGTTGGTAGTGTAAATTCCAGCTGCGAACCCGCTGTGCATGGGAAATCAAATACATGTAAGGTCAATAAATGGACAGATTGTTAAATGAATCAATAAGTGCATAATATTAATGATTGCTCACCCTGCATAAATGGCTGCGAGATCCGCGTAAAACCATTCTTTCGAGTTCATTCCCAAAATACATACTGAATGGTAACGTTCAAGACCTAATTTTATAAAAGCTTTAGCCACTGTTCTAACATCGTCACGATATTGCCTGAAAGAAGTTGGAGGAATTAGTACATACTCATCCTCTACGTTATTTTATTCAATTTAAAAAAAAATGTTTTATGAAAACCATCGATCTTGTAAAAACTTTAAAGAAAGTACAAAATTTAATTTTTTTAAAAATCATCTTAGTTTCTTTATCACAAAACCATGAAAATTATCAACCAATAAGATGATTGGAATTAATAATACTGTAAAAATAAGTATTTTCATTGGTTCAGACAATAGAGTACACAGGAATCTGAATCTTCTCGCTCCTCAATTTTTCCTTTTGATTTGATATAGTAATAAATAATTGATAAAGAATTTAACATACCGTTGGTTCAACCGTGATTTTACGAGTTTTTTTTTACAAATTACTGAAACATTTTTACTTGAAAATTTAAATTTTTCGTTTGAATCGCTCACATATTAGCCGTGATGATGAAAATTTTGTATACCAAAGTGATTATTTTCAACAAAAAGCTGATCATAATTATGACATCTACTCTAGCTAACATAGAACGAAGTAAAAACGCGTAATCATACGTTAATTAAACACTACAAAAATGAAGAAAATGTGGTTATTTGAAAGGTCGCCCGAGACAAAAACTGTTCATTTATTTTATAGCCTTGAAAATCAAATGAAAGTGAATTTCGATGTTACTTTTTCGTTCAATTTCCGATAAGATGGCCGAAGTTCATTCCACATTCTTTGATGTACATACAACGTCGGTAAGTGTGAACGTGGTGATTTTTTCATTTTAATCACAAAAATAATTAAAATAATTTCCATATCAACCTGAAATTCACAATGTTCCATCCACTATCCTCTCTTGTTCCTAAAGCGGGTAAATCACCCCATTTTTCTACAGCCTCGTTCAATAATGTTGGGACTGATATGGGTTGTGTGTCGATTTCAAAAGAATTTCTTATTTTTACGCATCCGTCTGGTGTGGAAGTGTAAATGTTATCGGTGGGTCTTAGTTTATCAGGGCCTGAAATCATTATAAAATTACATGGTTAAGTAAGCGATGTTGAGTACATCGTATTTATTTCATATGTTGAAAAGTACATTTGAATGCGGACAATGCAAAAGAACTGATTACGTATCATTTACGTAATATTTCAATAGTTATTCAATAAAACTTTTTTTTTTGTTTTTAACCTTCAAATTTATCACTGTTCAACGTTACAAGTACACGTGGATTTTTTAATACTTTCGAAGGAAATTTTAAACATGACTGGTCTTGAGACATTCAAATGTAATTGTATTCAAGGCTGAATAAAATGGTTTCGAAGAAAGTTAATATAGAGTTATAAAAAGTTTAGAATGTAATTTTCAATTAAAACACATCTATTCAATTTCAATTCAGCCCTCATCAGTGTAAACATTTATTATAAACCAATCAGATTGCTAGAAATCCAATATTTAGCAGATTTCTGACAATTTAATTGGTTCGCAGCATATTGTTCACACTTTTGTTCTGATAATCAAGGCTCAATTTAACTTGAACGGACTATAATTTGTAGATCACCTGTTCATTTGTGAGCAATGCTCCTTAACCAATGACCAATGAAATATCATAAAAACCGATTTTTAAGACTCCCTATTGGTTAATAGCCATTTTGTGTAGATAATTCTGGAGATCTTTTTTGCAAAAATAATGAAAATATACCGTTCTAAGAAATAAATTATTTGTTAAGATTGCTCACAGCAGTCATAACATGGAAAAATGCTAAGGTACATGTTGCTAACACTTAACTTTGAGAAATTTACATTTACAAACTTGTGAGCTCAACGAATTGGCTAATTTTTTAGAAACAATTTAGTCATGCTCATTCTGAAAAATTTTGATCTAAACTCTAAGAATTGAAACTTGAAAATTGAAAAAAGATTGGTTATCTTTTTGTACTATCTTTTTAATTTACGTTTCATTTGGTACATTTTGATTTGTTAGCACAATTTTAAGCATAGATAGAGGTCGCGTGCCATGGTACACATGACTCTGAACGTTTAAATTAGAAATTCACTTCTCGTGTTTTTTTATTATTATTATAATGATGTAAATATTTCGACAGCCTTTACTGTTATATTTTCATACCGTTGAAACACGGATTTAATTTTAAAAAACTAAACTTTTGATATACCTTATCATTGTTAAAATTAATGACTCGAATCTCCTAAATTCAAAAGCAAAATGTTATTTCCTATTACAAACATTTAAATAATAATTCTTTGCTTTTGATTATGATGATCGAATAAGAATTCAGTTCAGAATCGTCTCAGTACGGACATGAAATACAAGAATTCAAACAAATACTACCTACTGGGATTATCTTATAGTTGATAAAAAATCTCAATGATGTTACTTGCAACTTTGATTTGATAAGTTTTGGAATTTTACTGAAAATTGAGAATGCTCATTGCAACTAAATTATAATTATGTAGTTATTCAGATAACCGACGGTACTCGTACTCTCTTTAATTGGCTAACATACATTTTTTCGAATATTAATAAAAATTAAGTAAATATTTATAGGCTATGCTGTAACGCAATGAAGTAAATTACGATTAGCGAATGTTACAAATATATGCATCTTTCTGACGCATTAGGTACTTATCGACAGGGTTGCGATAGGGTGATAAACTATTTTATTATTTATTTCAAAGATTATCGAAAATCATCTAGCTATAAAATTATTTGAGGTAGTTAATAAAGTGATAGCTGATAAGATACACTCACCTGTGCCGCTTGGCCAATTGAATTCTATTTTTATTTCATTTCTGCATAAAAACAACAAAATTATATTGGGTAAATAAAGTACGCGCCGATAATTATCGTAATTTATATGTGTAAGGAAACCTAAATAATTTTATGCTTTTTATAGCCTGAAAGATTACTGGAATCCAAAATTTTAATAGATACAATAATGAGCATACTAGATGATTAATACGTCTCTTGTATGAAATTATTGAATAAAACTGTTAATAATTTTATTAAAAGTGTGTTTGAATTCAAAATGAACTCGAAAAATATTGGACCAAAGTATTGAAATAATTAAAAAATCACAAAATGTAATACTTACTCAACATCGTCATTAAAATTATCAGTTTTCGTATTTCCACCATTTGTTTCTTTCAAATCCTATAAGTATTAATTTCAGTTATTAGTTACCTGGGTGGTAATGAGTTACTTTTTTATGTAATGTACGTAATTTAGGCTATGTATATATTTACTAAACTGTGAGAACTAATTCAATTTACCAAAACTTCGTGAAATTTTGCACAATTTTGTTATTAAACATTTGATAGGATTTGTTTTTTGTTATCAGAGCAGTAAATCGGGGGATACCTAACTCAATCTTAGTTAATAAGCCATGAGGTAATTGTTTACAAAACTGAACCAATGAATAAAAAAGATTAATAAGTCAGCTCTCATGTTATAAAAAAATCCGATTTTCATTAAATAAATAAATAAAACCGTCTCGTCTGGTTATTCAATTTCCGGGATCAAGTTCATCTTAGACTTTAAACCATTCTCTGTAGTTGGTCATTACTATTAGGTTGTGAGATCATGCAAGCAACACTGATAAATACTTAATTTTTTTTTAAATCGACTATACCAGTGTTACGTTTATCTCTCATCGAAGTAAAAAATAAAACAAAATAGGTACCAACAATTATAAAACAAATACAATAGTTCAAGGTTGATGAAGAAATTAATCATCGTCAACTATTTGGTTTTGAAAATATGTACACCTAGTTACTTACTATGTTTTTAAAACTTTCCACGTTTCCATTTTGGGTAATCTTTCCGTTCTGATAGACGCTATCTCCATTTTGTACGGTTGTTGTGTCGGTGCTTCCCATTATGAATGGATCTATAGAAAATAGTATAAATGTTGAAAAGATAAGCTTACTAGAAGTTTCATTTATGAAAACTTTTCAGTATTATTTTATCAACGCCATCTTAATTTGCAAAAAAATTGATTAGGTGGGTGATTACTCATTTTCTATATTTGATCAACAGATTAGTATCGACATTTCCCGTATCATTTTTCATGAAGATTATTTACAGCGACATGTCTACGTCGAACCGAGACATCAAAAAATCACATTTCGAGAAGTAACTGACCCTAATGCTTTCAAAGTGTCGTTTACTCGTCGTACCTTAAATTTACTCGTATACCTACATTCTTTTTTTTTTTATGTCAGTACATATTTCATGTATATTTTGGATACATTTTTTATTTAAATCGTTTATTTAAAAAGCCATTGAATGTTTTGAAATCGAAATCCCACGTGATAATAAATCAAACTTTCAGTAAACTTTATGAAAATTGCCACTTCGTATTATTTCGTAAAATTTTTCCATCTGTAATCATTTTCCGAATTTATTGTTCAATCGAAATAGATAAGAAATAAATAAAAAATAAACAGTCAACTACTAGATGAGAAAGTACCAATTTAAAAATACCTATATTATTTTTATCAATTTGGGTAAATGATGTAGATGCAGAAACTTATGGCACTTATTCACTTATTTTATGGTAAATTTGAAAAATAAAAACACACAAAATTAAAATTACGTAAGTTTTGAAAAATTATTATAAATACATACAACGAATACACGAGTAACACAGCCCGAACGACGCTTATATAGGTACATCGTTTGGGTATCTGTATGAGTCTGCTCCCTAATCTTATTGTTGTCCATCGATTGTTTAATCATTGGACTTTATCATGACGAAATAAAACAAATGCACAGTAAATGAACAGTTATTTAATTCAGGCTATGTAAAACAAAGGTTATTGCTTTGCTTATTTGGTCAAAATGTATAAATTTGATTTAAAAAAAAAAAAAAAAAAAAAAAAACTTTGAATTGGGTTTTTTTTTTTTTAAAAAAATTCCGAACTAGATCAAGAAATCACTGAAAAAAAAAAAAAAAAAAAAAAAAACTTTGAATTGAGTTTTTTTTTTTTAAATAAATTCCGAACTAGATCAAGAAATCACTGATACTTACTCTAAATTAATAGGTACCGAAAACACGTCCCACAAAATATTTACCCTAGTATATGTAATAGAACAGTACGAAAATATAACTGAATGAAAAAAAAACCTTCAACAGTGATATTGAATATTTATCTTATAGCTAATACGTAATGAAAAACTCACATTTTCCATTTTTTTTTCAAGGCAACTTTATGCAATTTCTCTGTGACGAATACCGAATACTATTTTAAATAAAAAATGTTTTATTTTATCAATATTATGATGTAGGTACCTAATACTTATGCCAGATTTTTACGAATTGATACTTGTATTAAAAAATGTTAAAAAATGGTAATTCGAAAAATGGCAAATTGACTATTTATCACAATCGTAAATTACTTTTATTTTACTTTTCACATACGTCACGATATCATATTTTATGAGATAATAGTAAGGTAAAGCTGCTATACCGATACCTGCCTGATATATAAATTTACGTAAGAACTTTTTGTAAAAAATTTTCACCGTATACAATTTCTACAGTTGAAACGTAAAAAAAAAATTCAATTTCAAACCTGAGGAATAATTATTGTAACTATTACCAATTCAAGTATTAATTAACCGGTAGAAAAAATTCAAAAGGAATTTCAAAAGTGAGTTATTTCATCGTAAATTATACATCTAAAAAAAAAAAAAAAGAGGGTTGAACTTGAAACTACCGAAACTCACCTTAACGGAAATGAAAACTTATCAGTTTACGTTTGTTAATCGGTTCACATTCGAACACTGAAGCACACCATACTCGTAAATTGTTCGCTTTAAAACTGTTTCAAAAGCTGTGCTTGTCATTAGAAAACAAAACTTGAAAAAGGAAACTTTAAACGTTTGAGTGATAAGGTTTGGTGCATGTAATCACGTGCTGATATGTACATATGATATTTTATTTTGTCCGTGTGGTGGAGGCATTTCGATTTTTTTTTAAACTTTGCTGACTTCTTTACTTACTTTCTTTATTATAAGTTACTTGAATGATTGTTCTTATTGTTTAATTTCGATAGCATATTCCTGTGTACGCAGGGTATGGTATTCACATACTACATATGTCAGTCTAGTAGATATTTACCTCCCTACGAGTATCCTTATCTCATGACCGGAGACGTAATTCTTACCATGCAACTTTATTATTTCGAAAATTAAAATCAACTGATTGTAAAATAATAGCGAAAATAATACCCCCCATCCCCTCTTCCTACCAGCATTCGGTCAGTGAACAGTTTTCATGTAGTTCCTTGTCAATTTATCATCTCAAAATTGATCTAAACTGAAATCAGCTGAAGGAGTGAAGTAACCTATTTGTTCAATTGGTGTATGGTAGCGGCCGATGAATTATACATATATGGCTGGAGATGACCTTTTGTTAAAATTCAGCCAGCGAAAGGGATAACTCCTCTCTCCGGATCCCTGCAGTTATTTCTTTTTGAACGAAATTTTGAAAGTATTAATCGTGGTAAAATGATAATGATGTTTCAGGAAGTGAAATAATTTGCACTCCACTTATATGTAAAGAGCAGGGATCCGGAGTGGAGCCACTTTTTAAAAATTTTGGGAGTGAGAGCTGGAGCCAAAGGGACTTGATTAAAAATAGTGGAGCCGGAGCTGGGGGGACCAAACTCCCTCTCACCGGATTTTTCGGTTCGGTAATGGTTATTTTGCAAGCTGGTTCCTCGCATAACAATTCTACATCTTTCTCCTCTTCCTATCTCGCCGTTTTAACTACACAGCTGAAATTTGACTTGTTGATTTGATAGAAGCTCTGTGTGTAGCTTTTGGGAGTGTCGATTTTTCAGCTCCGTTATTCCTCGCCATTTTTCGGGTCGACAACTTGTATAACTTTCCTACTTCAAATTGAGCTACAGACGAAGAATTCGGCAGCTAGATTTGGTAAATATTGTAAATGTAGATTTGCCTAACAGAGTTGAAAAAGTAACGTTGGAGGGGATCATCTATAGAACGCATTTTATTTCTCCCGAAACTAAAAATCATTTGCTTAGCTCGATACCTACCGACCAAAATCTATCAAATTTGGGAAATAGGTTTCGATTGGCGGCTTATTTGATATTGTAGAGTGGAGATGGCCTCGGATCACAATTCAGTTATGCCCAAATTTGGGGAGGAAGTGCTGAGAGGCCAAAATTGCAAAAAATGTTCCTCTTTGTGCCGATCAATAGACAATGCAGAGTTGTATAATATATCTAAAAATCAGTCCCTTGCATCAATTAAAAGGGAATATATGAGGATTTTCCCCGTTTATGACTTTGAAAAAAGACTTTCACTCCCCTATCGTCCCTCCAAATGGAGTTAGGAAGTAGGAATTCGGTACATGGGCTTGGTAGGAATCATAATTGTGTATTTTGCAGGTTTTGACTTATCAGACCAATTGTACCATCTCATAGCCCCGAAAATGTGTGTTTTTTTAAAGTGGAATTTCTTATATGTATTTTGAGTTTGCTTCTCGCATTGTTCTCATTACACCTCCATAACATAACCCCCCCCCCCCCCATTGAGCTAAGGAGTTTAAATTATTTGTGTAGATTTCGTCAGGGTTTCAACAACGGAAAAATTTTCGGTTTTTGCTTTTTTTTCAATTTTGTTTTCATTTCTGCTCTTTTCGTTTCTGAAAAAATTAAAACGTTTTTTTCCGTTTATGATAATTTTTTTGAAAGTAAAAATACGAGTACATTATAATCAAGTATAACGATGAAAATTCGAAAAATTTGTCAAAAATTCGAAAAATAAGCAAAATATGTTTTCAAATGATTTTCTTGGTAAATTGGAATAAAAAAAAAACAAATTTTTTTCGTTTTTGATTTTGTTTTTTGAAAGTAAAAATACGAATACGTAGTAATCAAATGTAACGATGAAAATTCGAAAAATTCGTCAAAAGGCTTAGAAAATGAACAAAATATGGTTCATTTTTTTATTTTTTATTCCAATTTACAAAGAAAATCATTTAAAAATATATTTTTCTCATTTTCTAGTTTTTTTGATGAATTTTTTGAATTTTCATCGTTAAATTTGATTCCTTTGTAATCGTATTACCTTCAAAAAAAATTGGAAACAAAAAAAACGAAAAAAATTTGATTTGTTTTTGCTTATTACTATTTTACTAATTCAATTTTTGTTTATTTTTTAATGTTTAAAAATGCTAGACAATGACTTTTTTTTGGTTTTCGGGTTTCGTTTTAATTCAGTTCTTGAAACATTGGATTGAGCAGGGGTCCCAAATATTCCTTTTGGGAGTCTCGAATTCTTAGCCTCATTGCACACATCACACACCCAAAAATTTAGTTTTTTGGTTGGTTTTCCTCATTTTTTGAGTTTGATCCTCGCATAACTCTCCGTAAATTGAGATAGGAAGTTGAAATTTGGTACATAGATTTAGTACAGGTCCTAGATGTGCCTTTTGGCGATGTCCATTTTTTAGTCCCATTGCAACCTTATACCTTTACCACTGTTTAAGAAAAAAGCATCGCGAATCAATCCTTTTTTTCAATTCATACAATTATAATATTTCTTTCACAAAAATCAGAATAAAAAGGCATCGCGTTTTTTTTCTACAAAAAAAAAAAAAAAAAAAAAACTATTAAATACATTAATTAGATACCTGTCTAAAAATAATGTAGCGAAAATTACTATGACTCATCATCTTGTTCAATGTACATTTATGCCTAATTTATGTACTTCGTTCTTTCGATTTCAACATTAATAATCAGGCTGCAATTTTTCCACATTAATTTTTTGAAACTAAGTAGTACGATAGGTATAGGTATGATGATTCACAAATTCATAGATGGTCAAATTCCTTTTCTCGTATTATTATCAGGCGACTTCGTACTTTTGACAAATTCAGTACCTACCGTATAGTAAAATTCAAACGAAATCTGGAAAATTACCCAATTTTAATTGTTACCTTGTTAAAAATGCGATTATCGTCAAATTAAACGTTTCATTTTTTCAATATTCGAATGACCTTTAAACATGATTTAATGAAAAGTAAAAGGTACCCAATTAATTAAATAAGTATTCGTTTACGCCGACATCAACGTTACTTCGAAAAATAATTAATCTCTCTCTCTCTCTCTTTTTTTTTATTCCGACAACCATTCAGCCGCACCATCGTAAATACGCTGCTATAATTATTAAAGTTCAATTTAAAGGTTCATCGTAGGTTAAGCGCCCAACTACGCGTATTAACGTAATGTAAAAAAAAAAATTAAATTGATAAATGAAAACATTTCGAATGCGCGATGCTGAATTTTTTTCGTTATTTAAATAAATAAAATGATAACTACATATTCTTTTATTAATTCAAATGGTGTGTAAATTTTGGTTATAGATGTACAAAATGTAAGTCACACTTTCTTCAATTAGTTATGTGATCACAATGTAAAGAATAAATTATCTTAAAATACATGTGTACTGTGTAGAAATCGAGAGTAGCAATTTCATAATCAATGTTCCATAAACTATGTAATTAGGTACTTATCAAGCAAAGATTTCGAAGATTATTCATAAAGATGCAGCTGCGTAAAATTGTGAAAAATCAACTTGAATTATTACTCTTAGGTTACTATGCAGTATACAGACATTTCATTGCCACAGAAAACATCATTTATTGTAGTAGAATTTCAAACGTAAACGAAAATGACTCATTATGCATCTACGAGTACGTACTCACGTAATTACAATCCAATCATGCATTGCATACATATTTTTCAGTTGTTATTTTTTTTAAATCATTAAAAATCCTATCGCATGTTGACATAATTTCTTATCACTCTAAAAGGTAATTAATCTCTGCAAAGATAATTTTTTACAAAAAGTATACAAGATAGAATTTTTTAATTCAAAATTTCGACGCAATTTTTTAACTCGGTATGTTGCTCTTTTTATAATTTTAGTTTTAAATCTATGTTTAAAAAATGATAGTTTTTGAAAATTAATAAAAAGTTTCTGTACAAAATGATGCTTGGTTTCAACATGAAGAATAAAAATTTACGATTATAAATATTTTTAATTGAAAAAAAAAAAAAAAAAAAAAGTTTTTTCAGCCTGATTTTTGTGAGATATAATAATCACGAGAATTGAATAGCGATGTTTTTTCCCAATTGAAATTAAAGGTAGGAAGGATTCAAAAGGTACATCTAAGGCTCATACTGAATGTACATACCCAATTTCACGTTTCTAGCTCAATTTCGAGGAGAGTTATGCGAGGAACAAACTCAAAACACAAGAAAAAATTACCAAAAACTACATTTTTGTGATTGCGAGGGAAGAATGAAAAGTCTAAGCCCTCAAAACGTACATCCAGGGCACCAACTAAATATACATACTGAATTTCAGCTTCCGACCTCAATTTGGAGGAGAATTATGCGAGAAACAAACTCAAAAAACTCAAAAAATGAGATGAAAATCGACCAAAAAACCACTTTTTGGGGGCAGTGAGCGGTTGCAATGGGGATGAAAAGTCGAGACCGCCAAAAGGGCCTTAAATGCTCCTACTGAATGTGGATACCAAATTTCAATTTCCTAGCTCAATTTGGTGGGGAGATAGGAAAGGAACAGCCCTTTTTCAAGATCTAAAAGGAAGAAACCTCTCATAACTGCCCTCCTAATTCACTTGAAAGGTTGATTTTTGGATGAGTTATACAACTTTGGATTCACCATCGATTGGCTCCAAAAGGAACAATTTTTGTGTTTTTGGCCCCTCAGCACCCCCTCCCCCAAATTGGGGCATAACTGAATTTTGACCCAAGGTCATCCTCACTCATTCCAAACTGAGCCGATTGACCTAACTGGAACGAATTTGGTCTGTATCGAGCAGAGTGAATGATTTTATTGTTCGAGAAAAAAATAATAAAAAATAGAAATAAATATCTGACATTGCCAAAAATGGTCTTAGTGGTCTTCTAGGACCCCAAAACGGATTTTGTTGATATGCTCCCCCTCCCCCTCTTCATTTGCCGTAGTTTCATTGACAATGGCATATAAAATCAGGCTAAAAAATATACAAATGGACCCGTTTCAATTGAGAACGGACTAAAAGTGCTCAATTTTGCACTTCAAAGTCTCATTTCCAAAATGTATTTTTTCGCTTAGTTCTATTTAAATCTTGCGATCAAAATTAGGTGATAATAAAAATTACCAATTACTGAAATGATGACAGGAATGCGCGTTATTTGAGAAAAGTTTTGGCTAATAAAGAACAAAATTAACCATTAAAAATATTTTGAATAGCTACTACTACGTTAGTTATGCTTTCTCTATAAATCGAAAAAAGGAACATTTCATGATCCATAAATACTCATCAATTTATTCGGCAGAACTTATATCCATTCTACATTGTTTAAAAACTTTAAACGCTCCAAATCCAAAAAATAAAAACTTTTTGATCCAAAGCGACTCTCTTAGTGCTCTAACAAGTATTCAAAATAAATTTTCGACTAACGAAAT
>FIZR01020753.1:0-17824 GCA_900060175.1 Ferrisia virgata | reverse complement strand
ATTTTATTTTTAAAATAACATAAACGTTTATAGTATTATTGTAAAAACTTACCATTTGAAACGAAGATTTAAAATGTTTAATAAATTCATCATTTTACTTTAAAAATGTTGCAAGTTCAATATCAACCACTAATGAAAAATAAATAACTGATATTATGATAATACGGCATTGCGTTACCACCACCACCGCTTATTAAAAAAAATTGTATTTCACGTGTGAAATAAGAACCCCTGAATGTAACGCTTTTTGCCTACTTCAAAAATTAGGGGAACGTCTCAAGCTATATTGGACGGACAATATGTTCGAAGCAGTTTATAACTACTTTACCTATGAAAACTTTTATACCTATTTCTCGAAGCGTTACTGTGTTAGCTCCGAATTTTTCCACTTTGGAAGCGTCAAAATGTTGAAGAATATTATTCGATTCAATAAGATTCGTTGTATTTACCCGGTATGTACATATACTACTTATGGTTTCTAAATTGCGAAGGTTTTCATGTAGTACGTATCCATTGTATTTCAGTTATACGACAAAAGATTTCGAAGCACTTCAGTCATTACCGAACATAACAACCGAAAACTTACTCCCGCTAGAGGATATTCTTCGGATCCTTCGGTAAATTTGATGACTAGTTCAAAAAATAATTCAGTGAAATTTTATAACATCCTCAGTAATTTTGTTTTAGAAAAAAAACGAGCAATCGAAAGACACTCCTCTAATCATAAAACCAGATGTTCCAAGCTCTTTAGAATATGTTACAGAAGTAAGTATATTTACTTAATATTTACTGCTTATTCAATTGAATCTCTTCTTGGGTTTCTTCGGGATTCTTTCTTTTTTTGAGAATACGTGTTCTATGTTTTCTTCATTTACTTGATTATTGTGAACTAAATGTTGCATGTACATGTTGGTTTTATTTTCAGGGAATATCTGTTAATTATATTCAGAATTCTCGGTTGTTGAAATATCATGTGAGAAATATAAATTATAAATTTCCTTACACGATAAGTCGAACCTAAAAGAGTATATGTGTTGTCCTCACCTTACTATTTTTTGCATGATCGAACAAATTACTCGATGTTCTTTTACTGTTAAAACGCTTCTTTAAATTGAATTCTTCATTCGTTTCTTATTACTTTTTTGGTACACTCAATTTCTTGAATGATTGACGTAGTTTTGTCGGGTTAAATTTGTAATTATATTTTTCAAACACAGGATGAAATAAAGTTGTTAGTAAACACAGTCCGGGACCGAGACGCTTTAGTCAAAATTTTGGTAGCGAGATTCAATGGACAACAAGACGCTCAGAAAAAGCTTTTGGAGGATCTACTTGCGGAACGTGGTGCCCGAGAAAAAAAAGAGAGTGAGCTGGTTAGTAATATTAATTTACTTTATCATCAATCGTTTGTTATTCGCATCAAAATATTGATTATCAGAGTAACTCATCGTGCGGAAATATTTTATTCGAAAGGAAATTTTGTTTAATTTATGATGCGAAAATAAAAAGAATTCGCTATATTCAGTGATGATTCGTAACTAACATTTATTTCGATAGAATAGTAGATTTGTTATTTCTCGAGCGGATCGAATGTACTTACGAACTACCTGAGTGTCATTCTTTTTTCTATTTTCATTAGTAGACCCTATTCACACATTTCGAGATAGAATTACCCTGAATGTTGTTCGTTTTGTACAAAATTTTTGTTTAGTATGAGATTTGTTCGAATTGTTTGAGCTACGAAGATGAAGTATTCAGTTCACAATCGATTAACAGTGTTTACGCGTAGTCTGAAGAGGTGAGAGAAAAATTTCGAGTTTCAGTGGTTGTTGATAAATACTCAGCCTTACATCAAATTTAATTTCGATATGGTTGAATTCCCCATTTTTTCCCATATTTTGAGATAGGATTATCAAGAATGTTGAGTATTTCTTACGGAATTCGAAGAGTAACGAAGAAAATTGTAGCCAAGTTGCAAAAATAAAACAAATTCGATTTCTATATTCAGTGATGATTCGTTATTTCTCGAGCACAGATCGTTTTCAAACTTAATCAAGTATTTTCAACCAATTCAATATCGGATTTTAAAACGAAGACTGAAGAATTGATTTATTAATTTCTACCACAACGATCAAAAAACGATCTATTTTTTTTATTCTAACTATTTCGATCGAAGTTAACCTGTTTCGTTCAAAGATAAATTTTTAGAATCTGATGTAATTTTTTCGATGAACGAAATTATTCGTAGCCTAGGTTCTGAATGATCGAATATACGAGATGTTTACTCGCGAA
Organism: Ferrisia virgata; assembly: GCA_900060175.1. Lineage (NCBI taxonomy): Eukaryota > Metazoa > Arthropoda > Insecta > Hemiptera > Pseudococcidae > Ferrisia > Ferrisia virgata. The sequence goes on along the minus strand of FIZR01020753.1, from coordinate 15,532 downwards.
CATTTATGTCCGCCTGATCATTTTTCCCTTCTCAGAAACGAGTATAGTTTGATGACTAGAAGTCTATATGAGAATATGTTGATACAAGTATGAAATGAGTAGATTAAGAGTTCGATTATTTTTTTTATTTCTATGGCTTATCCACGGACATTCGTGTCCGCTGTTATAATGATTTCGTACCTACTGGATAATACCAATATTAAATTGGGATCATTCTTCGATTTCCGAGGCGAATTTTCAGAACGATTTAATTTTGATATCGATGAAAAATTTCAGAGTTTTCGTTTATTTTTCTTAGTCAGAATTCGTTCGATGATAGAATGTTTGTAATATAAATACTCAGCATTCGTTTAATTGTAATCGTACGAACTTGAATTTAATTTTGAGACAGGAATATCGAAAATAATGAGTTGATCTACCGGAAACGTCGGGTTGCTGTGTACAATTTTTGTACGTTTCTGATTGAATTTAATAAATCTTGTCAACCTAAGAGTAATAATATGAAAGATGATCTATGACGTAGTAGAAGTCTACTTCTGGTTCGTCATAAATGTGAGTGTTGTGTTAGAGCATTGTTCTAACTCGTACATACGATAATCTATGACGCAGTTATGACGTAGCAGAAGTATACTTCTGGTTCGTCATAGAGTAATAGAGCTCGAAAATTGCTGACTAATGGAAGTCGACTTCTGGTACATCGTACTCAAGAGCCATGAATTCTCATCGCAAATCATCACCAAACGAAATAACAGTGGAGATGATAATTTCTTCACGTTCTGAAATAATGAGTATTTTTCTCGAGATGAAAGATCGTAGGCCTACTTACTGAAACCAAATATAGCGAAAAAATAATAGTTTTATTCTCTATACCTACTTGAAATATTCTCATATCGATCGTGAAGAAGAGGTTGTTTAAAACTGACTATTCTCGTTAGATTTTTACTGTTTCTTATCGAATGAACTTGAATTTCATTTTGAGACAGGATTATCCCTAATACCGAGTATTTCGTACGAAATTCGAGGAATAATGTAGATTTTTGTAGCCAAGCTTCTGAATATGTTCACTGCACTATTTTCCATTTAATACAAGTTATTTGAGCTGCGAAGATGAATCGAGTATTCGGTTCTTGTTACGAAAGAAGCTCATACAAACAAATATACGAGATGTTTACTCCAGGTCTTTTTTTTTTCAGGCATATACTCGAGGATTGATTGTGAAAGCTTTTGTCATTCCTTATTTTTGCCAAAAATTTGATCTGTACTCAAAAGTTTGGTTGACGTCTACACAGAATTCGCCAAATTTTGATCCAAATGACCTAAGCGGAACTGATGTTATTGGTCACGATCTAGATTCACAGACCTACGCTAACTATAAGAGGAATGCAAAGATATGGGACCAAATCCTACACTATTCAACTCACCCACTTGCGATTGAGTTTAAATTATGTCTACAAAAGAAGTACCCATCAACATCCTTGTCAATCTTAGCCAAAAATTTGGGATTAGGAATTACTCTTCTCCAAAATTCCAAACACGGTGTGATGGCGAATGATCCTGAATTGTCGGAATTAATGAAACGTAAAGAAATGATTTTCTGCTTGAAAAAATGGAATAGCCTGTCAGATCCAATAACGATCGATATCATTGATGTCTTCGAAAGTGTCACTACAGGAAGTCCGTGATCTATATTATATTTTTGTACTTAACTGAAAAATAATGAAAAATTGCAGACATATGTATCAGCCTTGAAAATTATGTGGAAAAAAACATTATTCAATTGAACGATATTTTGTACTTATCTTTTTAATGTAATTTTATTCTTATTATTTATATAGAGAGTTTTTTTTTGCACAAATAAATTTATCTGAAATTTGGCTTAGAGTTCAGGTTTAAATTTGTTTCTTGAAGAGTCTGACTGGTTAGCCTACGTCAACATTATTAATATTGTACTTGAGCAGAAAAATTTATATTTTGAATATTTTTCAGTTGAACGCTGAAGAATACAAAACAACTCTTATGAGCACACTATAGAATTCCAGGGTAGGTACCGTGCGATCTTGCCTGGAAATTTTTCAACTTTAAAAAGAGATTTGGTCAAAATAATTTTGTATTTTTCCCAAAACCTTAAATTTTCAGTGACCTGAGTTTTATTTGAAAAATTGGAAACTTTCAGGTTATAAAATTTGAAAACGGGTTGACGAAAATTGTGAGAAAGATAGGTCATTTTTTCTCCTGAAAACAAACGAATTTTCTCTTAAAAGGACTAAAAAATGGTTAAAATAAAATATGATAAATTCTACTATACAACTACCTTGGTAAAAATTATATGTTATTGATTAGTGATTTCTGTCTGAGAAAAGGGTTAAAATAGGTAAATATTTAATTTAAAAAATTATTATATTGTCTGCACGATTGTGTCCTTATAAAAAGTAGGAAAAAAGTAAGAGAAACTATGAAAAAATAATGCTCTTTCCAGGATAAATGAAAGATATTTCTGCTTAGAAATTTATGAGTTATGATTCTAGTAGTGAATTAAGGGTATATTGAACATATTTTTAAAAACTGTCCTGTTGTCCTTGACCTGCCCTGGTACTACTGATAACGAAGATTTTTTAGGACACGTAAATACCACAATAGTTGCTTAGTAGGTGCATATATTCGAGAATAACGCATTATGAGATGAAAAAAAAAAAAAAAAAAAGGCAGAAAATTACCCACGTTATATGCTTATATAAAATCAGAGTAAGGTCCAACATGAGCAAGGTACAAACAGAGCTAATTTCCGGTTTTTCGCCTTGTACGGCGTTTCTTTTAACACGATTTCATGACCCAGTGTTGATAATTCGGAAGATTCGAGTACGTCGCGATATCCTACCCAAAATCACATACCAGAATGTACGTACAATTACTACACGATTTACTCGCTTTTCCTCTCACACAGCGGATCCTCGAACACGATTTCACAGCGCGATGTTATTAATTTCAAAAATTTGAGTATGCCACGATATTCTACTTAGAATCATCTACCAGAATATACGAATGTCATTTTTGAAAAAAGTAGTAACTTACCTAGTTCTTTCCCTGCAATCAAGCCTGAATGAAGGGAGGGAGGGAGGGCAAAAACTTTATGAATGTATCTTTAAACTCCGGATACCAAATTTTATTACCCGTTGAAATTGAATTATTAGCTCACTTTTTAAAATGATTTCTTGGGAGGGAGGGAGGGAGGGAAAGGGGCAAAGATGGAAAGCACTCTCCTTCGAATATGGTTCTACTTTCACGTAAGTCACGTACCTATCAGTTCTCACAAGTCTACGCTTACACGTCTAAATATTTTCATTTGTATTTTAATCTTAGACGAAATGTACGGAATGCTTTGGCTGAGGCAAGAGGGATCAGAGGATTTTGACTTTTCAGCTTGTTTTAAAAAATTTTAACAAGTTTTAGGGATAAAGAATCTTTTATTTATTTGAAAAAAAAAAATCAAGTTGAACTCGGGTAAATATTAGTAAGTGTTAAAATAAAAATCGCAAATGCCGCCACTAAAAATTGGTTGCGGGGGGAGGGGGGCATAACGGTTACTCGGTGCCACGCTAAGTACAGATCTATCTTATGTCTCGTACCTACGCTACTTACGTCAGTACTTGGTACTTACGTACCTCTACCGATGGACTATCATCTAACTCTACCATGTCGAATGCGAGTATCGCTGCTGTTCCTATCACATTAACCACGGGGGATGCCTTGAGTCCACAACGATCGAGCATCACGTGATTCCATATGTCGACAGGTTCGTCGCATCTTCATCAAACGATCGTGAAGTCTCTCAAACCTTTTACAAGTCTCCATCACCGTTGAGTTTTGCCATTAAAATATTTGGTATTCATTTTCGATCGAAATTTAACGAGTGCTCGTTAAATCGTTTTTTGTTTTCTTTTCCCCAATAAATAATGACCCGAGTTCGATAATTACACGTATGCACGGGTATTGAATAAAAAAGCGTGGTTTGTCTGAAATGAGAATTTGAAAAATGAGAAAACATTCGGCCGATGTTGAAGAACTCATCTTCGAGAATGAAAATCCCGAATTTTTCCATTTTTGAATGAAAAATCTATCAGTATCATCGTCATTAGGTATTTCACACAACATCGCCTTATCGTTCAGATCAACTATCGTATTTATCTATTAATTTCTCATGACAACTGGATCATACTAAAAGGATTAGGTACTTATTTCGTAACTTTTCTCATTACATCCAAATTCGCACTACAAACGGCGGAGAATGTGTTTTTTATTCCAAATTTCATATACGAGAATGAGGTTGAAAAAAACATCGATAATCGTGTTTACAAGATTAGTCATGTTTAAGGGTTTCATGCGTCGGTGGATTGTTGCTCGATCATTGTGAATTTAAGGCATCCCTACTCGTAAACCAACGCATTTTGTCGTGCTTGAGATTTTTAATAAAAACAACTACGTGTACTTTGGTACGGTAAGTCTTAGACTTATGTGTTATCACTGTATTGCAAGCAATGACGGATTCAAGTCATTTGATTTGGAGGCGTGCAACCCAACATTTTACCAATTTCCATACTCTAGGAAAAAATTGCCGATTTTTTCAAATTACTGATTTTTTTTTTTTTTTTACTAAAAACAGGCCACCAGATGCCCGAGCTAAACAAGGGAGAACATATTTTGATATTCAACGATAAAAAGAAATCAAAAAATTAGAGCATTTTAGCGTAACTTTTCAACGGGACATAAAATTTTTCTTAGCAGTGAAACGAGACACAGAATTTTTTTGGTGAAAAGTGTAGCGTACAAAAAGTAGTAGAAAAATTTATTTGCAATCTGTTATATAAAATAACATTCAATAATACCCGCGATGAAGGGATTAGGACCTCTAATTTTGAAGAATCTATAAAATTACCAATTAGCTTAGTTCTTTCAAGTCAAGACTCATAAAAATTAAACGAACAGGAGGTGTAAGTAAATGTACCTGAGTGAAACGAGAATAAAATTTTGAAAAAATACGATTTTCTTATCATCAAAAATGCCTTTTTCGAAGTTTTTTGAAGAACAAATTTATAAGTTTTAGGGTTTTAGTTTTAAATTTTGAGTGAATATTCGACAGATAGTAAGTATAAACAGTTTTAAATTTTTCCAAACTCAATTTGGGTGGAAGGGATTTGTACATTGTAGAATCCATAATTAGGGAATACGTCATTAAACCTGTAGTAGGGATAAAGTTCGAATGAAGCGAGGACTGGTAAAAATAGGATAGTTTTATTATGTCAACGTAAATGATTCGTGCTTAGTATTCATTCGTCGGCAATATGCGGTTTTCTCTACTTTGACCGAATTTTCCGACTTTTTCGAATCGAATTTTGCCGATGACTGGAAAACATTGGCGAGAGGAGGAAAGGTGCGGCACGACCGGCATCAATCACGCCACTGAATTCGCCTCTGATTGCAAGTCTAAATACCCATTACGATTAGGTCTATGAGTCGACAACAGAAAGACAGTTGTCATACACCTTTGCAATCTGGAGAGCGTTTACACTCGTAAGAATAGCTCCTCAAAAAGTATAATATACGAAGAAATTTATGTCGCAGAAAAAGCGAGGTATGTTTTTTTTACAGGACATGCTTATTTTTTATGTGTAGCTAGCTTATTGTTTCTGGTGGAAAGTCCAGCCGAACAGTATATGTTTCGAAGTTGCTACCAACACGGTGCTTAGACCTATTTTTTTTTACATAAACCCAACCACAATATCGTTTGGCGCATGTGGAGTTCGAAGGAAGCAGCGCTACTCGACATGTAGCGTTAGTATTCAGCTATTTACGTAATTTAACGATAAAACCTCTCGAAAATACGATTTTAATAAGAAAAATACGAGCGAGTACATACTCACTCGAGAGCTGCCAGATAATTGGCGTGTGTAAGACTTGGCAAACGCCTCTATTGTGCACGTGGTAAATACGTGTAGATTATACAAAGATATATACACGTACGATACGATACATATATTGTACTTATTAGATACACACCTAAGCTCTAAAGCAAAGACTTGAGGGCTCATTTAAAAACTCACCGCCCAACTCAACTTATTCCCGTTGCGTTGGGCTAAACTCGAGCACTCGTCTTGTAACTAATGTATCGGTATAATCTTAACTGGTACGTAAAATATGTACTTACCGATGGAAGGAGGCGGTGGCATACGAAAATGCGCCATCATATTCGATTAAGCGAAGCGTTGTACTCGCGACAACACCAAATTACGAAATCACCAAAAAAATACACGCAACGAATAAAACTTGCGACCGCTTCGTCGCGAGGTCTACGCACGATATTCGGGTATATCTGTCTATCTATCTATTTATCTACTTTTCTAACTATTAAGAGTCATCGATATAGTTTTACAAAGATATAGATGTACTCGGGTGTCTAGGCGTACGAGTGGGTATAGGTAGGTAAAATATTACGCGGTAATGCATGGGAAAGTCGAAAAAAAGGAAAATAGAAAAATAGAAAAATAGAAAAAAAAGAAAAAAAGAAAAAAAATAGAAATGGAAATAGAAAAAGAAAAACGTGAACCGCAGCGGTATTCGAAAAACGCGTATACTCGTATTTTTTTTTTATTATTTTTTTTTTAAACAGCAGGCAGGTAATTAATGATTAGTGGAACATAGGCAATGGGACGCGAAACGCGATAGTCGACCGTCGAAATCCGATCATCATCTCGCATTAAAGATTACCGATCAAGTGACACAACCAAACTGTCGTTTAATCAGCGCCCGCCGAAAGGTTGTCGCTTATTCAAACTTTTTTACACGTAGAAAAAGGAGAAAGGGGAGTTTTCATGCGCTTAGGATTACGCGTGCGTACACACGCGAACCGGTCTCCAGTCGTAGATTTATGCAATGTTAATGTTAATCGGAGAGTGGCTGCTGCTGCTGCTGTTGTCGTCGTCGTCGTCGTCGTCGTCGTTGTTGTTGTTGTTGTTGTTATTGTCGTTGTCGTCGTCGTCGTCGTCATCGTCGTTATCGTTGTTGCTGAAATGGCGACGTACGACGCCCGCCTCTCTAACACACCTATCTAGCTGGCTAGTTGGTTCTTTGGTACGCAGGTAGGCAGGTAGGCAGGTAGGCAGATAGGTAGGTAGGTAGGTAGGTAGGTAGGTAGGTAGGCACAGGTGCAGTATGGATTTCTTTTCTTGTCACATGTAATGAGGAAACGCACTTGCCCTCGGTATCTAGTAGTCAGCTATTTATTACCCATCGATATTTATAATATGTACTTCGCACTATGCCAATTTTGCATTGCAACAGAATGATGTGAACCGGTACCAGTGCACTGTACATTGTACATTGTGTATTGTGCATTGTGCACGTACAGTACGTGCATCTGTAGGTAGTCTAGGTACACACACATAGCGGCTTTAAGTTACGTTAATGCAATATGAGTACAAGCGTAGCTAGACCTATCTGTATCTAGGCGGCATTTAAATTTTTGGCAGGCTTGGAACAAAGAACATCCCACGAAGTACTCGTATCGACGTAGACCGCGCCTACGGACAAAAAATTGCCTCCAGCATAGCTACTCTACCCCCAACGCGTAGAATGCACGTACCATGACGTCACATTTTCAACACGAACTAACTGATAACCATTCTTATCACTATTTTCTGCCCGCCAATTATATCCAATTATTATTTTATTTTCTAAAAAAGACGAAGAATTCATTATACGCGAAATTTCACACTCTTCGTTCTAATTTTCAGTCTGTCATTCACGTTTTACATTCTAATCGATATTATTACGGATTTCTTATCATAATTTACCGTTATTGTACGTGCCCAGCCCTGGTATCAGCCACAGAGTACTACAAATACATACGCACAATGGACAGCCCAAAATTTCATCCGATTACGTTCGTTGAAAGCAGTCGCGAGTATGCGCTATGCTCCATGCACCATGCAATATGCAATATATACTACGTACAATACGTCGCCATATTAGCTGTATGGGGCATGTGGAAGCGATTGATCGTGCTGGTTGACAATGGTACTGATCTAGTATCTCTGTCTGTACAAGCACCTACGGATATCATTATCAATAAACATTATACAGAATTATACCAAGAGTTACAGATGCTAGTAAGGTTAGAGCCGTCCACCTTGATAGGTTGTATATACGTACTATTTTACTACTAACTTAGGCCTACGGTGTGGTGCGGTGCGGTGCGGTGCGGTGCGACGATATGCAATTAAATAGACTATACGTAGAGTACATTGGATAGAATAGGTATGTGATACGTGTGGTACACGGGGGTACCTATGGCAGAGGTACGTCTGCTTGAAAGCTGACTCATAGTATGTATGTAGTGTTGTGTACTACGTGAATGGCGTGTAAAGTGTAAGGTATGATTGACGTACGACTTGTAGAGTAGCTTAGGTACCTGCGAAGTCGCGCATTCGTCTAAGTAAACAAAGCTAATTAGTTGTCGATAGGACGATATACAAGCATTGGTATACCAATCGCGACCACTGCAGAGCCGAATATAGACAGTACACACCAGACGGCAGGCAGCTAGTTGTAAGAAGCCGGTACATAGGAAGATAGGAAGCTGGGTAGCTGGGTGTATTGGTGGCAAGATCGTCGTGCACCACCTTTCGTTTATACACGTACGCTATGGTAGGCTGCGCTATTCGTTTCTACATATGGTAGGCTACTGGTTGGTATATGTTACGGGTGGCAACCATCGCCAGTAAGCGAAAATATGTAGTATCGTTGGTATTTGCTACGATTCAGACAGTCAACACAGTTAGCAAGGTACGTAAATAGGGACTTTGGGTCGTGGCAGCTTTTCGGCTAGCTGTAGCACTATTGGGCGTACGTAGGCCAACATGTTATAGTGGCCTATGGGGCGCAATGCAATACAGCGCAGTGTGACGATTGACGCAAATTACTCGCCGGGCCGACGATGGTGGCGGTGGCGGTGGCAGTGACGGTGGTCACGGAATACACAGTTGTAGACGACGCGGTGCTTGAGAGTAAGATTGGTTGCCACAACGCGAAGCGACTCGACTTGTTTCCAACTACGTAGTAGGTACCAAGTAGGCCGCGTCGTGTTTTACTCGCTTTCATTCATTCGTCCATTAGACGATCCCACCCGTTGCGTCGTTAGATGGTCGGCCTCGATGTCGTGGCCAACTGGTCGCTTATTGGTTCTTTACTTGGCACAGCGTTACGCTACGCTGCACTATCGTAAGCAATAGACATGGTGTGGTATCGAATATCGATGTCGCAGGCGTACCGCTTCTAGGCGGGTAGGTGCTTACACTTACTGGGTAGCAAAGTCTAACCGGCTGCGGATGCCGGCGATTGCGACAATACAAGCAGGCGAAAATCACCAAATCAGCGAATCGAGAATAAATAGGTATCCTCATTTATTATCAAATTGTGAAAATTTACTGGTACTGGAACTGGAACTAGTACAATTTCAAGTACAGTAATTTATCGATTTTGTAGGAACGGATACTGCTGTGTAGGCGGGCGATGGAGAAGAAGGAAGCGATTCGCTGAGAGGCTGGTTGTGGCTCGTGAAAAGAATATCGAGCAAGGCTATGGATGCAAAAACGGAAGATCGCAATGCACCGCAGCAGCAAGAAGTACGATCGTTCTGTATAGTTACCCACTGGTAGCTACTAGCTACAAGATAATGGGTACAACTACGAAATAACATGGCGGTCAAATGTGTTGGAACGTTCGCTGCTTTGCACGCGACTAACGAGCAAAAGCACCAGCGTAGTGCCACATTGCAGCTTTTCTTCTCTACCTATTCTTTGTTTCGCATCGTTAATATTTAACGTACATTGCGTTGGTTATACGTACTCGTACTTAGCATATGTTAGATTAGAGGTACCTCCGTCTAGATACTCATACTTTATCTACATATGCGCTGCCCAACGCAACGCAACAACACGGAACCATACAGCTGCCTACGTAACTACTAAACAAGGGGTAGGTGGGTACGGGTAAGTAGCCTCTATCCGCTTACGCTCCACAACACCTCATCGCCAGAATGGAAATAGAAATTTAATGGCTTCACGTTCCAAGTCTCCCCTGATCTCACCATCTCTACTGGGGTCATAAGTGGATAAGTGGGGGTCTGGTTGATCGTGATGACTTTCTATCTGACTATCTACTGATCAAGTTCACCATTGATGCATCATTTGGAATTATAGAAACTGCTCCAAAAGTCAAGGCGGATTACAAACTGTTGGCTTGAAATGTTCAACGATTCCCCATCACCACTGTTTTTGAAGAGTAGTACACCAACGTTTACTGCAGCTGAAATCATTTCAGTGTTGAAAACTGCCGAAAATCATGGTGCTCTAGGTTCAAAATTTATCGCCTACAAAACCCTGAAACCTCTACATAAGCGCATCATCCCAGAGTTCTGAGCCAGTTATTCAACCGACGTGCAAGAATGGGACATTTCCCAAAATCTTGTTCCTAAGCTGAGAAAAGTTTCCACCACATTTGGTACATATCGGTCTATCATGCTACTACTTACGATGGGAAACAAATATAAACGCCTTAAAAAGGGCCACCTCAAATCCTATCTTGAGAAACACCCACCTACACATAACAGTGGTATGGATTTTGTAAAGGCACCGCTGCAGACCGCGCGTTTCAAACTCTTATTAATAACATTCAGACCCGAAAAGACAACAGGCTAACAGCCTTGATCTTGCTAAATGACACGACATTGTCGATGCAATTATTAAACAAAATATGCCAAAATCAGTGGTGGCAGCCTTTGTGTTGCACGTGTTGCCGCGGCAACACGGCGAAAGTCTGTCGCAACACGTGAAATATGAAAAAATTTTGGGAACACGTGAATTTTTTGTAAAGTAGATCTAGATATAACTTAATTTTACTCTCATCGACAGGTATTAGTAACGCTGTTCTCATTTTGTGTTGTGTAGTGATAGTGATAGTGATAGCAATATCTATTCGTTCATCGTTCTCATGTGGCTGTGTGGTTCTCGTGTTTTGTATAGTCGCAGGTTGCGACTCGTGAATGATTGAAATTACAAAATTTGCCGTCGATGAATAATAAACAGTACAAAAAATTCAGGAAAGGGGGGGGGGGGGGGGGTGCGAAGCCGCGAAGCGACCTCTTAGAACAGGGATTAGATATTCTTGATAGTTCTTGGCAACACGCCAGTAAAATCTAGGCTGCCACCGCTGGCCAAAATGGATAGCACGCTGCATTCTGTCCTACTATAATAAGAATAGACACATCTAATTCCAGGACACCACTAGGATTATTGACCGCAACTGCCCTCAGGAGTCAGCATTGGGCCCACTGGTATGGATTATTGCGCTTGATAGCATACATTCAGCTTCAGTATGGAAAACTGGTTGTTACTGCTCAGCTTTGTTGACGATGTGCCAGCTCTGATTTCTGTCGGATCACCAGAAAAGATCAAGCTTTGGGTGTACTTGATCACGACATTGATTGATAAGTTCCTACAGAGCAAATTTCTCATCCCAAACAACAGAAAGATGGTCACTCTAGTTGTTGATCATGTCTCCAAAAAGGCCTAACGCATCTTTCCAGTCAATAAGCTGCTGGTTGCAGGCTTCTGAATTAGGCCTTCAACTACTCTCGAATATCTGGGTGTGTTAATTGATGGAACAACTGATTTGGGGCACCCGCGTTAAGTATACTATAAATAAGGCGCAAAGATATCTAAATCTCACAAATCTTATATGCAAGGACATGTTGTTCGGATACTCGAACATTGCCAAAAGTCGGCTCGGTACTAAGATATAGAACCTTTATATTCTGTGCAACTAAATGGCTTCGCAAGATGCAGGCTGAGATAAACCACTTCAGCCACATTCCAAACTGCCCACAACCAGCAGCAACTGGCCCAGACATTAAAAAGTATCTCAGATACTACACGCTTCTTACTTGGCAAAAGGAATAGACAAACTGCCCAACATCTGCTTAGACAAAAAAGATTGTAACAAAAATAGCCCATGAAATTGATGTCAATCACGTCGACTTCTATCTGCCTCAAGCCCTTACAGGTCTCCGTGTTTCTCGGGCTTCCCTCCACAAAACTGACAAATCCAGTTCTCCTGCATGTTCTTGCAGTGCGGCTGAGACCACTGAACGTGTACTTACAGCTTGTCCAAAATTCCTGCATGGCTGACCTGGCGATCAGCTCAACTTCTCCAATCCAACTCACTGTAAATATGCTCAAGATGTGGGGTATTCCAACTATGGTCCGAAGAAAGGTAAAGATACTGAGCTCTTATAGCTAGGCTATAAGCTAATAATTTAGTTCACTCCCAGGAACAAGTATCCGAAAGATGAGTCCTCCTCCGGGACAAATATCGAGTTCGTGGGAGGTAAGTTATGCTGCATTTCATTCCATCTAACATCTTAGATTCTATTGGATATTCCTAGCGCTCTGCCTTTGCCATTTCTACGTCACCATGCGACATTTCGTACAATTGTAAAATATTTACGCGTATGTATCCTTCACTACGTATATATGCTCCCACACATTAACTCGCTTTAATTTTGAGAGTTCATTATTTTAATGCTATACTCTCAAGGTACAAAACATTAGTATAAATTTCACGATGTAGTATAACAAGAATAAACTTTTTTAAATTAAAAAAAAAGTACTATGTACATGCGCGTGTTTCTAATTTCACGACCGCAGCATAGCCTACACCACATTATTTGAATTTCCACAGATTCGAGCTTTTCGAGTTGGTTGAAATAGAAATATCCATCGCGTCGCTAGCGAAGCAAATTTTTTCGTTTATCAAACCATTGCGATTCGTCATGTTGAGCCATATTTTGGAATTCCATTCCACATCTTGCATGCATCGCGCTAAAAAGTTTTGAAATTTGGATTCAAATTGAAGAAAATACACGTACGTAGTATGTGACACAAAACTGGTTGGCATACATGGCACAGTGCTCAAAATGAATGAATGAATGAATAAATGAACGAATGAATGAATGAACGAATGTCTACCAAATCGATCGACACCTTTGTAAAAATATGAATGAACGGATCGACCAACCAATCAACGCCAACAGCAACGTACGTGTACATAAAGGTAAACGTAACGCATTATACAGCGCAAGTATGTGAACATAAGTCCACTCTTATATACCTACCGTATGTGCAGGTGCAGGTGCAGGTGCGGGTGCGGGTGCGGGTGCAGGTGTACGTGTACGTACTTATGCGCAAGTGAAGAAGGATTTCGAATATTTATGCATGCACTTGTACGGCTACCCACCCACCCACCCACCTACCTAACTACCTACCTACCTACCTACCTACCTATCTAGTACCTACATGCGTATAAAAAAGCTTCGTATAGTTTTAAATTTTCACACGCGTTCTAAACGAAGGATTGACTAACGTTTCAAGTCGAATCAGCACGCATTTGGGTATTTGAAAAATAACAAAAAAACAAAAAAAACAAAAAAAACAAAATAAAAACAGAAAAAGAGAAAAACGATTGGTATCTACTAGTCTATCGCTCATTAACTTGCAGAGGAAACACGGGTGCCAAGTGCTTTTACGATGAATTTCGCGTAGTATAATTCGAAAAAAAATTTTGATTTTTCATCGAAACTGCGGGTATGTTTGCGATTTAAATTTCGACCGTATCGCGTTAGCGATAAAGATATCGAGCCTGACCCTCGCATCGACCAACTTACAACCACTTGGAATTGATAGCTAATTTGTTGCGTGTACTTTGCGTACTGCATAGTTGCAGTACGTAGCTGAATAAGCTTATTTGTTTTTAAGACATTCGTACGCGTACGCGACGATACACACGTGATTATGTATTTGTGCATGTACGTAAAAGTAGCCGTAGCCTACCTGCAATTAGAAAGACAATAATACCTCTCTACCTAGACCTACCTACACTTACATATCATCTCTCTATATGCTACGCAGTAGACAGTAAACAGTAGACAGTGGACAGTGGACAGTGGACAGTGGACAGTGAGCAGGTAGATTTTCAAAATGGGTATTGATTTGATACGAGTGCAACTTGTGCGAGTAAGTGTGGGTAAGAAATACCTAGGGTAAAAGGTAGAGGTACATACATACATTATGCAGTGTAGGTATGGTTAGCATAGGTTATGTAAAACGTGTATAGTTTTTTTGTATAGGATTATTAAGATGTACGGTGTAAAACGCTGTTTCTTAAACTCCCATTCGCCTAAACAATTCTTTCACAAAACAACCTTAACTACCCTTAAATCAACTCCGATTGATCATCCTTTTTTCATCGTTTCTTATAGATATGGCAATGTAAATTAGTTTCATGTACTAGGCTCGTAGGCTAATACACACGCGAAGACTTGTTCTCGTGGTTGTTTTTCTACTCTCGTCCCAAAGTCTCTCGTAGTCACACGCCTTAACAATGCGGACCTGCGAAGCCCGGTATTGTGAGCCCATGTGCCTTAATAGTGTGCGGACATTCGCGATACCACTTGGGACCTTACAAAATTGCAACCACAGAGCCTTCACACAACTACAATAGCATACACAGTACGTACACTCGTCTAGTCTTATATCGTGCGAGTACATATACTCTGTAGTTACTTCTGCCTACTACTTACGTGCTAGTTTATAGGTACGGTGCGATACATATGGCAAATGCGACGCATACCTACGACATTGAAACCGTAGCGGATAGCATCAGCTAGTTACACTCGCACCATACAAAAACAGATACCTATACGTACGTGTATATGGATATGGATATGGATATGGGTATGTGTATACCGACGCGTTGTTGTACCCATATACATACGTGTAGTGTACTAATTGCCACATACAAACACGTTTATGGTACTCGTCCACGTCACGTCACGTCACGTCACGTCGCGTCGCGTCGCGTCGCGTAGAATGTACGCGTACCTAAACTACGAGTATCATCTACTCGCTGAGCTGTATAAACGAAATACTCGTACATACCAAGGGAGTATGGTCGTACGAGCGCATCCAGTTGCAGAATCCATCCGCGGTTTGTACCGATACCTACCGGTTTTTAATTTCTTCCTTCCTTCCGTCGCGTCGGGTCGTCGTTGTCGTCGTCGTTGTCGTTGTCGTTGTCGTCTAATATTGCCAGCATTTATAATGTAATGTAATGTAATGTAATGTATACTATACAGTACAGGTAGTAGGTGAGATGTACGTACTACTTACGTAGATGAAGTACGACGCGACTGCGACTAGTAGCAGCCGTTTTCTTCGTTTCAAATCTCATCCGTCGCGTCGCGTCGCGTCGCATTGTGTCGTAGCTTGTGAAACTTCCGCAGGCGTACGCGATGCGCGATGCAATTTACGCTGGAAGAACTCGAGTTTCGAGCTAATGGTCGCGGTTCATTATACTCTTGGCGCGGCATTAGCCGCGAGCAGCGCGTTCATTTACCCTATTTTTTTTTTTTTTTTTTTTTTTTTTT